>JAEUCK010007113.1:0-40156 GCA_017311455.1 Otocyon megalotis megalotis | reverse complement strand
AACCCTAACCTTAACCTGTACTGTAAGGCTTAACCTAACCCTAACCCTAACACTAAACTGTACCGAAACCCTAACCCTAACCCTAAACCCAACCGGTACCGTAGCCCTAACCCTAACACTAACCCTAACACAAACCCTAACCCTAACCTGTTCCGTAACCCTAACCCTAACCCTAACCCTAACCGTAAAACTTACCTGCACCTTAACACTAACCCTAACCCTAAACCTAACCCTAAACTAACTGTAAAACTTACCTGTACCGTAACACTAACGCTAACACTAACCCTAACCAAACCCTAACCCTAACCCTAAACGTAACCCTAACCCTAACCGTAAAACTTACCTGTACCGTAACACTAACCCCTAAGCCTAAGCCTGACCCTAATCCTAACCCTAAACCCTAACCCTTACCCTAACCTAACCTCTACCGTAACCATAACCATAACCGTAACCCTAACCCTAAACCTGACCCTAACCCTAACCCTAACTCTAACCTGTATGGTAACTGTAAACCTAACCCTAAACCTAACCCTAGACCTAACCCTAACCCTAACCCTAACCGGTATGGTAAACCTAACCCTAAACCTAACACTAAACCTAAACGGTACCATAACCCTAACTCTACGCTAACCCTAACCAAAAACCTAACCCTAACCTGTACCATAACCCTAATCCTATTCCTGACCTGAACATCACCGTAACCATGACCCTAACCCTAACCCTAACCTATACCATATCCCTAAACCTTACCCTAACCCTTACGTGCACCATAAACCTAACCCTAACCCTAACCCTAACCCTACACTAACACTAAACCTAAACCCAACATTTACCGTAACCCTCAGCATAAACCTAACCCTTACCCTAAACTTAACCCTATCCTGTACCTTAACCCTAACCCTTACCCTCACCCTAATCTGTACCGTAAACCTAACCCTAACCCTAACCCTAACCCCCTACCCGTAACACTGAACCACACCTGTATGGCAACCCTAACCCTAAACCTAACCGTACATTAACCCTAACCGTAAAACTTAGCTGTACCATAACACTAACCCTAACCCTAAAACTAACCCTAACACTAACCCTAACCCTAACTCTAACCCTAACCCTAACACTAAACCTAACCCCTAAACCTAACCCTAACCCTAACCATAACCCTGACACCGAACCCTAACCCTAACCCTAAACCTAAACCTAAACCTTACCGTAACCCTAACACTAACCCTAAACCTAACACTAACCCTAACACCCAACCCTAAACCTAACCCTAACACTAACGCTAACGCCTAACCCTAACCCTAACCCTAACACTAAACCCTCAACTTAACCCTAACCCTAACCCTAACCCTAACCAAATCCCTAAACCTCACCCTAACCCTAACCGTATTCCTGAACCTTAGACACACTAACCCTAACCCTGAACCCTAACCCAAACCTAACCGTAAACCTACACCTAACCCCTAACCCTAACCCTAAACCTAACCCCTACCCCTACACCTAACCCTAACCATAACCCTAACCCCTAACCCTAACCCTAAGCCTAACCCTAACTTTAACCCCTAAGCCTAACCCTAACCCTGAACCTAACCTGACCGGTACCATAACACTAACACTAACCCCAACCCTTACCCTTACTTGTACCGTAACCCTAACCCTAACCCTAGCCCTAACCCTACCCTAACCCTAATCTGTTCGGCAACCCTAACCCTAACCCTAACCCTGACCCTAACCTGTATGGTAACCCTAACCACTAACCCTAACGCTAACCCCAACCAACCCTAACCTGTACGGTAACCATAACCCTAAACCTAAACCTAAACCTAAACCTAACTGGTACCGTAACCTAACACTAAACCTAAACCTAAACCTAACCCTAACCCAAACCCAAACCCTAACCCTAACCTGTACCATAACCCTAACCCTAAACGTAAACCTAACCCTAACCTATACCATAACCCTAATTCTAACCCTAACCCTAACCCTAACCGTAACCCTAAAGTCTACCATAACCCTTACCGTAACCTAACCCTAACACCTAATCCTAACCCTAACCCTAACCCTAACCCTATCCCTGAACCTAACCTGTCCGGTCATAATACTAACACTATCCCCAAACCTTACCCTTACTTGTACCGTAACCCTAACCCTAAACCTAACCCTAACCTGTACGGTAATCCTAACCCTACACCTAACCCTAAACCTAACCGGAAACGTAAACCTAACCCTAAAACTAATCCTAACCCTAACCCTAAACATAACCCTAACCCTAACCTGTACCTTAACCCTAACCCTAACCCTAAACCTAATCCTAACCTATACCGTAAACCTAATTCTAACCTAACTCTAACCATAACCCTAACCTCTATCGTAACCCTAAACTTAACCCTAACCCTAACCCTAACCCTAAACCTAACCCTAACCTGTACGGTAAACCTAACACTAAACCTAACCCTAAACCTAAATGGTACCATAACCCTCACTGTAACCCTAACCCTGCCGTAACCCTTACCTGTACCGTAACACTAACCCTAACCCTAAACCTGAGCTGTACCGTAACCCTAAACCTAACCCTAACCCTAAGTTTAACCCTAACCTGTACCGTAACCCTAACCGCTCCCTCACCCTAACGTGTACCGTAACCCTAACCCTAACACTAACCCTACCCGTAACCCTAAACCACACCTGTACGGCAAACTTAACCCTAACCCTAACCGTAACCATATCCCTAATCGTAAAACCACCTGTACCGTAAAACTAGCCCTAACACTAAACATAACCCTACCCTGAACCGTAACCCTAACCCTACCCGTAACCCTAAACCACAACTGTACCGCAACCCTAACCGTAACCTAACCCTTACTGTAACCCTTACCTGTATCTTAACACTAACCTTAACCCTAAACCTAAGCTGTACCGTAACCCTAAACCTAACCCTAAACCGAACCCTAAACATAACACTTACCTGTTCCGTAACAATAACCTAAACCTAAACGTAACGAGTACCGTAAACCTAACCCTAACCCTACCCTAACCCTAACCCTAACCTGTACCGTAGGGCTAAACCTAACCATAATCCTAACCCTAAACTGTACTGAAACCCTAACCCTAACACTAACCAGTACCGTAGCCCTAACCCTAACCCTAACACTAACCCAAACCCTGCCCTAACATGTACCATGACCCTAACCCTAACCCTAACCGTAAAACTTACCTATACCATAACACAAACCCTAAACCTACCCCTAAACCTAACCCTAACCTTATCCCTAACCCTAAACCCTGACCCTAACCCTAACCCCTAACCCTAACCCTAACTCTAACCCTTCCCTAACACTAACCCTAACCCCTAACCCATACCCTAACCTCTAACCCTAACCCTAACCCTAACCCTAACCCCTATTCCTAAACCTAATCCTAACCCTAACGCTAACCCTGAACCTAACCTGACTGGTACCATAACACTAACACTAACCCCAAACCGTACCCTTACTTGTACCGTAACCCTAACCCTAACCCTAACCCTAACCCTAACCCTAACCCTAACCTGTTCCGCAACCCTAACCCTAACCCTAACCCTGACTCTAACCTATATGGTAACCCTAACCCTAACCCTAACGCTAACCCTAACCAACCCTAACCTGTAAGGTAACCCTAACCGTATACCTAAACCTAAACCTAACTGGTACCGTAACCTAACACTAAACCTAAACCTAAACCTAACCCTAACCCAAACCCTAACCTTAACTCTAACCCTAACCCTAACCTGTACCATAACCCTAACCCTAACCCTAACCGTAAACTTAACTATACCATAACACAAACCCTAAACCTAACCCTAATCCTAACCCTAACCGTAAAACTTACCTGTACCGTAGCCCTAAACCTAACCCTAACCCTAACCCAAACCCTAACCCTAACCTGTACTGTAACCCTAAACCTAACCCTACCCGTAAATCTTACCTGTACCGTAACACTAACCCTAACCCTAACCCTAACCTGTACCGTAAACCTAACCCTCAACCTAAACCTAACCGTAAAACTTACTGTACCATTACACTAACCCTAACCCTAACCATAACCATAACCCTAAACCTAACCGTAAAACTTACATGTACCGTAACAATAACCCTAAACCTAAACGTAACCAGTACCGTAAAACAAACACGAACCCTAACCCTAACCTTAACCTGTACTGTAAGGCTTAACCTAACCCTAACCCTAACACTAAACTGTACCGAAACCCTAACCCTAACCCTAACCCTAACCCTAACCGGTACCGTAGCCCTAAACCTAACACTAACCCTAACCCAAACCCTAACCCTAACCTGTTCCGTAACCCTAACCCTAACCCTAACCCTAACCGTAAAACTTACCTGTACCTTAACACTAACCCTAACCCTAAACCTAACCCTAACCTAACTGTATAACTTACCTGTACAGTAACACTAACCCTAACACTAACCCTAACCAAACCCTAACCCTATCCCTAAACGTAACCCTAACCCTAACCGTAAACTTACCTGTACCGTAACACTAACCCCTAACCCTAAGCCTGACCCTAATCCTAACCCTAAACCCTAACCCTGACCCTAACCCTAACCTCTACCGTAACCATAACCATAACCGTAACCCTAACCGTAAACCTGACCCTAACCCTAACCCTAACTCTAACCTGTATGGTAACTGTAAACCTAACCCTAAACCTAACCCTAGACCTAACCCTAACCCTAACCCTAACCGGTATGGTAAACCTAACCCTAAACCTAACACTAAACCTAAACGGTACCATAACCCTAACTCTACGCTAACCCTAACCAAAAACCTAACCCTAACCTGTACCATAACCCTAATCCTATTCCTGACCTGAACATCACCGTAACCATGACCCTAACCCTAACCCTAACCTATACCATATCCCTAAACCTTACCCTAACCCTTACGTGCACCATAAACCTAACCCTAACCCTAACCCTAACCCTACACTAACACTAAACCTAAACCCAACATTTACCGTAACCCTCAGAATAAACCTAACCCTAACCCTAAACTTAACCCTATCCTGTACCTTAACCCTAACCCTTAACCTCACCCTAATCTGTACCGTAAACCTAACCCTAACCCTAACCCTAACCCTAAACCTACACGTAGCACTAAACCACACGTGTATGGCAACCCTAACCCTAAACCTAACCGTACATTAACCCTAACCGTAAAACTTAGCTGTACCATAACACTAACCCTAACCCTAAAACTAACCCTAACACTAACCCTAACACTAACTCTAACCCTAACCCTAACACTAAACCTAACCCCTAAACCTAACCCTAACCCTAACCATAACCCTGACACCGAAACCTAACCCTAACCCTAAACCTAACCCTAAACCTTACCGTAACCCTAACACTAACCCTAAACCTAACACTAACCCTAACCCCCAACCCTAAACCTAAACGTAACACTAACGCAAACGCCTAACCCTAACCCTAACCCTAACCCTAAACCCTCAACTTATCCCTAACCCTAACCCTAACCCTAACCAAATCCCTAAACCTAACCCTAATACTACCGTATACCTGAACCTTAGACACAATAACCCTAACCCTGAACCCTAACCCAAACCTAACCCTAAACCTACACCTAACCCCTAACCCTAACCCTAAACCTAACCCCTACCCCTACACCTAACCCTAACCATAACCCTAACCCCTAACCCTAACCCTAAGCCTAACCCTAACTTTAACCCCTAAGCCTAACCCTAACCCTGAACCTAACCTGACCGGTACCATAACACTAACACTAACCCCAACCCTTACCCTTACTTGTACCGTAACCCTAACCCTAACCCTAGCCCTAACCCTACCCTAACCCTAATCTGTTCCGCAACCCTGACCCTAACCCTAACCCTGACCCTAACCTGTATGGTAACCCTAAACCTAACCCTAACCGTAACGCTAACCCTAACTAACCCTAACCTGTATGGTAACCCTAACCCTAACCCTAAACCTAAACCTAACTGGTACCGTAATCTAACACTAAACCTAAAACTAAACCTAACCCTAACCCAAACCCTAACCTTAACTCTAACCCTAACCCTAACCTGTACCATAACCCTAACCCTAAACGTAAACCTAACCCTAACCTATACCATAACCCTAATTCTAACCCTAACCCTAACCCTAACCGTAACCCTAAAGTCTACCATAACCCTTACCGTAACCTAACCCTAACACCTAATCCTAACCCTAACCCTAACCCTAACCCTGAACCTAACCTGTCCGGTCATAATACTAACACTATCCCCAAACCTTACCCTTACTTGTACCATAACCCTAACCCTAACCCTAACCCTAACCTGTACGGTAATCCCAACCCTAAACCTAACCCTAAACCTAACCGGAAACGTAAACCTAACCCTAAAACTAACCCTAACCCTAACCCTAAACATAACCCTAACCCTAACCTGTACCTTAACCCTAACCCTAACCCTAAACCTAATCCTAACATATACCGTAAACCTAATTCTAACCCTAACTCTAACCATAACCCTAACCTCTATCGTAACCCTAAACTTAACCCTAACCCTAACCCTAACCCTAAACCTAACGCTAACATGTACGGTAAACCTAACCCTAAACCTAACCCTAAACCTAAATGGTACCATAACCCTCACTGTAACCCTAACCCTGCCGTAAACCTTACCTGTACCGTAACACTAACCCTAACCCTAAACCTAAGCTGTACCGTAACCCTAAACCTAACCCTAACCCTAAGTTTAACCCTAACCTGTACCGTAACCCTAACCGTTACCCTCACCCTAACCTGTACCGTAACCCTAACACTAACACTAACCCTACCCGTAAACCTAAACCACACCTGTACGGCAACCTTAACCCTAACCCTAACCGTAACCATATCCCTAATCGTAAAACCACCTGTACCGTAAAACTAACCCTAACACTAAACATAACCCTACCCTGAACCGTAACCCTAACCCTACACGTAACCCTAACCCACAACTGTACCGCAACCCTAACCGTAACCTAACCCTTACTGTAACCCTTACCTGTACCTTAACACGAACCTTAACCCTAAACCTAAGCTGTACCGTAACCCTAAACCTAACCCTAAACCTAACCCTAAACATAACACTTACCTGTTCCGTAACAATAACCTAAACCTAAACGTAACGAGTACCGTAAACCTAACCCTAACCCTACCCTAACCCTAACCCTAACCTGTACCGTAAGGCTAAACCTAACCATAATCCTAACCCTAAACTGTACTGAAACCCTAACCCTAACACTAACCAGTACTGTAGCCCTAACCCTAACCCTAACTCTAACCCAAACCCTGCCCTAACATGTACCATGACCCTAACCCTAACCCTAACCGTAAAACTTAAGTATACCATAACACAAACCCTAAACCTACCCCTAAACCTAATCCTAACCTTATCACTAACCCTAACCCCTGACCCTAACCCTAACCCCTAACCCTAACCCTAACTCTAACCCTTCCCTAACACTAACCCTAACCCCTAACCCATACCCTAACCTCTAACCCTAACCCTAACCCTAACCCTAACCCCTATTCCTAAACCTAACCCTAACCCTAACCTAACCCTGAACCTAACCTGACTGGTACCATAACACTAACACTAACCCCAACCCTTACCCTTACTTGTACCGTAACCCTAACCCTAACCCTAACCCTAACCCTAACCCCCTAACCTGTTCCGCAACCCTAACCCTAACCCTAACCCTGACCCTAACCTGTATGGTAACCCTAACCCTAACCCTAACGCTAACCCTAACCAACCCTAACCTGTACTGTAACCCTAACCCTAACCCTAACCGTAAAACTTACCTGTACCGTAACCCTAACCCTAACCCTAACCCTACCGTAAATCTTACCTGTACCGTAACACTAACCCTAACCCTAACCCTAACCCTTACCTGCACCATAAACCTAACCCTAAACCTAACCCTACACTAACACTAAACCTAAACCCAACATTTACCGTAACCCTCAGCCTAAACCTAACCCTAACCCTAAACTTAACCCTATCCTGTACCTTAACCCTAACCCTTACCCTCACCCTAATCTGTACCGTAAACCTAACCCTAACCCTAACCCTAACCCTAACACTAACCCTACCCGTAACACTGAACCACACGTGTATGGCAACCCTAACCCTAAACCTAACCGTACATTAAACCTAACCGTAAAACTTACCAGAACCGTAACCCTAACCCTAACCCTAACCCTACCGTAAATCTTACCTGTACCGTAACACTAACCCTAACCCTAACCCTAACTCAAACCTGTACCGTAAACCTAACCCTCAACCTAAACCTAACCGTAAAACTTACAGTACCGTTACACTAACCCTAACCCTAACCATAACCATAACCCTAACCCTAACCATAAAACTTACCTGTACCGGGATCCATGGGTGGCGCAACGGTCTGGCGCCTGCCTTTGGCCCAGGGCGCGATCCTGGAGACCCGGGATTGAATCCCACATCAGGCTCCCGGTGCGAGGAGCCTGCTTCTCCCTCTGCCTGTGTCTCGCCTCTCTCTCTCTTTGTGTGACTATCATAAATAAATAAAAATTAGAAAAAAAACTTACCTGTACCCTAACAATAACCCAAACCTAAACGTAACCAGTACCGTAAAACAAACCCTAACCCTAACCCTAAGCTTAACCTGTACTGTAAGGCTTAACCTAACCCTAACCCTAACACTAAACTGTACCGAAACCCTAACCCTAACCCTAAACCTAATCGGTACCGTAGCCCTAACCCTAACACTAACCCTAACCCAAACCCTAACCCTAACCCTAACCGTAAAACTTACCTGTACCTTAACACTAACCCTAACCCTAAACCTAACCCTAACCTAACTGTAAAACTTACCTGTACAGTAACACTAACCCTAACACTAACCCTAACCAAACCCTAACCCTATCCCTAAACGTAACCCTAACCCTAACCGTAAACTTACCTGTACCGTAACACTAACCCTAACACTAACCCTAACCAAACCCTACCCTAACCCTAAACGTAACCCTAACCCTAACCGTAAAACTTACCTGTACCGTAACACTAACCCCTAACCCTAAGCCTGACCCTAATCCTAACCCTAAACCCTAACCCTTACCCTAACTCTAACCTCTACCGTAACCATAACCATAACCGTAACCCTAACCCTAAACCTGACCCTAAACCTAACCCTAACTCTAACCTGTATGGTAACTGTAAACCTAACCCTAAACCTAACCCTAGACCTAACCCTAACACTAACCCTAACCTGTATGGTAAACCTAACCATAAACCTACACGGTACCATAACCCTAACTCTACGCTAATCCTAACCAAAAACCTAACCCTAACCTGTACCATAACTCTAATCCTATTCCTGACCTGAACGTTACCGTAACCATGACCGTAACCCTAACCCTAACCTATACCATATCCCTAAACCTTACCCTAACCCTTACCTGCACCATAAACCTAACCCTAACCCTAACCCTAAAACTAACACTAAACCTAAACCCAACATTTACCGTAACCCTCAGCCTAAACCTAACCCTAACCCTAAACTTAACCCTATCCTGTACCTTAACCCTAACCCTTACCCTCACCCTAATCTGTACCGTAAACCTAACCCTAAACCTACACCTAACCCCTAACCCTAACCCTAAACCTAACCCTACCCCTACACCTAACCCTAACCATAACCCTAACCCCTAACCCTAACCCTAAGCCTAACCCTAACTTTAACCCCTAAGCCTAACCCTAACCCTGAACCTAACCTGACCGGTACCATAACACTAACACTACCCCAACCCTTACCCTTACTTGTACCGTAACCCTAACCCTAACCCTAGCCCTAACCCTAACTTAACCCTAATCTGTTCCGCAACCCTAAACCTAAAACTAACCCTGACCCTAACCTGTATGGTAACCCTAACCCTAACCCTAACGCTAACCCTAACCAACGCTAACCTGTACGGTAACCCTAACCCTAAACCTAAACCTAAACCTAACTGGTACCGTAACCTAACACTAAACCTAAACCTAAACCTAACCCTAACCCAAACCCTAACCTTAACTCTAACCCTAACCCTAACCTGTACCATAACCCTAACCCTAAACGTAAACCTAACCCTAACCTATACCATAACCCTAATTCTAACCCTAACCCTACCCCTAACCCTACCGTAACCCTAAAGTCTACCATAACCCTTACCGTAACCTAACCCTAACACCTAATCCTAACCCTAACCCTAACCCTGAACCTAACCTGTCCGGTCATAATACTAACACTAACCCCAAACCTTCCCCTTACTTGTACCATAACCCTAACCCTAACCCTAACCCTAACCTGTACGGTAATCCTAACCCTAAACCTAACCCTAAACCTAAACGGAAACGTAAACCTAACCCTAAAACTAATCCTAACCCTAACCCTAAACATAACCCTAACCCTAACCTGTACCTTAACCCTAACCCTAACCCTAAACCTAATCCTAACCTATACCGTAAACCTAATTCTAACCCTAACTCTAACCATAACCCTAACCTCTATCGTAACCCTAAACTTAACCCTAACCCTAACCCTAACCCTAACCCTAACCTGTACGGTAATCCTAACCCTAAACCTAACCCTAAACCTAACCGGAAACGTAAACCTAACCCTAAAACTAACCATAACCCTAACCCTAAATATAACCCTAAACCTAACCTTTACCTTAACCCTAACCCTAACCCTAAACCTAATCCTAACCTATACCGTAAACCTAATTCTAACCCTAACTCTAACCATAACCGTAAACTCTATCGTAACCCTAAACTTAACCCTAACCCTAACCCTAAACCTAACGCTAACCTGTACGGTAAACCTAACCCTAAACCTAACCCTAAACCTAAATAGTACCATAACCCTCACTGTAACCCTAACCCTGCCGTAACCCTTACCTGTACCGTAACACTAACCCTAACCCTAAACCTAAGCTGTACCGTAACCCTAAACCTAACCCTAACCCTAAGTTTAACCCTAACCTGTACCGTAACCCTAACCGTTACCCTCACCCTAACCTGTACCGTAACCCTAACCCTAACACTAACCCTACCCGTAACCCTAAACCACACCTGTACGGCAACCTTAACCCTAACCCTAACCGTAACCATATCCCTAATCGTAAAACCACCTGTACCGTAAAACTAACCCTAACACTAAACATAACCCTACCCTGAACCGTAACCCTAACCCTACCCGTAACCCTAACCCACAACTGTACCGCAACCCTAACCGTAACCTAACCCTTACTGTAACCATACCTGTACCTTAACACTAACCTTAACCCTAAACCTAAGCTGTACCGTAACCCTAAACCTAACCCTAAACCTAACCCTAAACATAACACTTACCTGTTCCGTAACAATAACCTAAACCTAAACGTAACGAGTACCGTAAACCTAACCCTAACCCTACCCTAACCCTAACCCTAACCTGTACCGTAAGGCTAAACCTAACCATAATCCTAACCCTAAACTGTACTGAAACCCTAACCCTAACACTAACCAGTACCGTAGCCCTAACCCTAACCCTAACTCTAACCCAAACCCTGCCCTAACATGTACCATGACCCTAACCCTAACCCTAACCGTAAAACTTACCTATACCATAACACAAACCCTAAACCTACCCCTAAACCTAACCCTAACCTTATCCCTAACCCTAACCCCTGACCCTAACCCTAACCCCTAACCCTAACCCTAACTCTAACCCTTCCTAACACTAACCCTAACCCCTAACCCATACCCTAACCTCTAACCCTAACCCTAATCCTAACCCTAACCCCTATTCCTAAACCTAACCCTAACCCTAACCCTAACCCTGAACCTAACCTGACTGGTACCATAACACTAACACTAACCCCAACCCTTACCCTTACTTGTACCGTAACCCTAACCCTAACCCTAACCCTAACCCTAACCCTAACCTAACCTGTTCCGCAACCCTAACCCTAACCCTAACCCTAACCCTGACCCTAACCTGTATGGTAACCCTAACCCTAACCCTAACGCTAACCCTAACCAACCCTAACCTGTACGGTAACCCTAACCCTAAACCTAAATGTAAACCTAACTGGTACCGTAACCTAACACTAAACCTAAACCTAAACCTAACCCTAACCCAAACCCTAACCTTAACTCTAACCCTAACCCTAACCTGTACCATAACCCTAACCCTAACCCTAACCGTAAAACTTACCTATACCATAACACAAACCCTAAACCTAACCCTAATCCTAACCCTAACCGTAAAACTTACCTGTACCGTAGCCCTAAACCTAACCCTAACCCTAACCCAAACCCTAACCCTAACCTGTACTGTAACCCTAACCCTAACCCTAACCGTAAAACTCACCTGTACCGTAACCGTAACCCTAAACCTAACCCTACCGTAAATCTTACCTGTACCGTAACACTAACCCTAACCCTAACCCTAACCTGTACCGTAAACCTAACCCTCAACATAAACCTAACCGTAAAACTTACTGTACCATTACACTAACCCTAACCCTAACCATAACCATAACCCTAAACCTAACCGTAAAACTTACATGTACCGTAACAATAACCCTAAACCTAAACGTAACCAGTACCGTAAAACAAACACTAACCCTAACCCTAACCTTAACCTGAACTGTAAGGCTTAACCTAACCCTAACCCTAACACTAAACTGTACCGAAACCCTAAGCCTAACCCTAAACCTAACCGGTACCGTAGCCCTAACCCTAACACTAACCTAACCCAAACCCTAACCCTAACCTGTTCCGTAACCCTAACCCTCACCCTAACCCTAACCGTAAAACTTACCTGTACCTTAACACTAACCCTAACCCTAAACTAACCCTAAACTAACTGTAAAACTTACCTGTACCGTAACACTAACCCTAACACTAACCCTAACCAAACCCTAACCCTAACCCTAAACGTAACCCTAACCCTAACCGTAAAACTTACCTGTACCGTAACACTAACCCCTAACCCTAAGCCTGACCCTAATCCTAACCCTAAACCCTAACCCTAACCCTAACCTAACCTCTACCGTAACCATAACCATAACCGTAACCCTAACCCTAAACCTGACCCTAACCCTAACCCTAACTCTAACCTGTATGGTAACTGTAAACCTAACCCTAAACCTAACCCTAGACCTAACCCTAACCCTAACCCTAACCTGTATGGTAAACCTAACCCTAAACCTAACACTAAACCTAAACGGTACCATAACCCTAACTCTACGCTAACCCTAACCAAAAACCTAACCCTAACCTGTACCATAACCCTAATCCTATTCCTGACCTGAACGTCACCGTAACCATGACCCTAACCCTAACCCTAACCTATACCATATCCCTAAACCTTACCCTAACCCTTACCTGCACCATAAACCTAACCCTAACCCTACCCCTAACCCTACACTAACACTAAACCTAAACCCAACATTTACCGTAACCCTCAGCCTAACCCTAACCCTAACCCTAACCCTAACCCTAACACTAACCCTAACCCTAACCCTAACCCTAACCCTACCCGTAACACTGAACCACACGTGTATGGCAACCCTAACCCTAAACCTAACCGTACATTAACCCTAACCGTAAAACTTAGCTGTACCATAACACTAACCCTAACCCAAAAACTAACCCTAACACTAACCCTAAGCCTAACTCTAACCCTAACCCTAACACTAAACCTAACCCCTAAACCTAACCCTAACCCTAACCATAACCCTGACACCGAACCCTAACCCTAACCCTAAACCTAACCCTAAACCTTACCGTAACCCTAACACTAACCCTAAACCTAACACTAACCCTATCCCCCAACCCTAAACCTAACCGTAACACTAACGCTAACGCCTAACCCTAACGTAACCCTAACCCTAAACCCTCAACTTAACCCTAACCCTAAACCTAACCCTAACCAAATCCCTAAACCTAACCCTAACCCTACCGTATTCCTGAACCTTAGACACACTAACCCTAACCCTGAACCCTAACATAAACCTAACCCTAAACCTACACCTTACCCCTAACCCTAACCCTAAACCTAACCCCTACCCCTACACCTAACCCTAACCATAACCCTAACCCTAACCCTAACCCTAAGCCTAACCCTAACTTTAACCCCTAAGCCTAACCCTAACCCTGAACCTAACCTGACCGGTACCATAACACTAACACTACCCCAACCCTTACCCTTACTTGTACCGTAACCCTAACCCTAACCCTAGCCCTAACCCTACCCTAACCCTAATCTGTTCCGCAACCCTAAACCTAACACTAACCCTGACCCTAACCTGTATGGTAACCCTAACCCTAACCCTAACGCTAACCCTAACCAACCCTAACCTGTACGGTAACCCTAACCCTAAACCTAAACCTAAACCTAACTGGTACCGTAACCTAACACTAAACCTAAACCTAAACCTAACCCTAACCCAAACCCTAACCTTAACTCTAACCCTAACCCTAACCTGTACCATAACCCTAACCCTAAACGTAAACCTAACCCTAACCTATACCATAACCCTAATTCTAACCCTAACCCTAACCCTAACCGTAACCCTAAAGTCTACCATAACCCTTACCGTAACCTAACCCTAACACCTAATCCTAACCCTAACCCTAACCCTAACCCTGAACCTAACCTGTCCGGTCATAATACTAACACTAACCCCAAACCTTCCCCTTACTTGTACCATAACCCTAACCCTAACCCTAACCCTAACCTGTACGGTAATCCTAACCCTAAACCTAACCCTAAACCTAACCGGAAACGTAAACCTAACCCTAAAACTAATCCTAACCCTAACCCTAAACATAACCCTAACCCTAACCTGTACCTTAACCCTAACCCTAACCCTAAACCTAATCCTAACCTATACCGTAAACCTAATTCTAACCCTAACTCTAACCATAACCCTAACCTCTATCGTAACCCTAAACTTAACCCTAACCCTAACCCTAACCCTAACCCTAAACCTAACGCTAACCTGTACGGTAAACCTAACCCTAAACCTAACCCTAAACCTAAATGGTACCATAACCCTCACTGTAACCCTAACCCTGCCGTAACCCTTACCTGTACCGTAACACTAACCCTAACCCTAAACCTAAGCTGTACCGTAACCCTAAACCTAACCCTAACCCTAAGTTTAACCCTAACCTGTACCGTAACCCTAACCGTTACCCTCACCCTAACCTGTACCGTAACCCTAACCCTAACACTAACCCTACCCGTAACCCTAAACCACACCTGTACGGCAACCTTAACCCTAACCCTAACCGTAACCATATCCCTAATCGTAAAACCACCTGTACCGTAAAACTAACCCTAACACTAAACATAACCCTACCCTGAACCGTAACCCTAACCCTACCCGTAACCCTAACCCACAACTGTACCGCAACCCTAACCGTAACCTAACTCTTACTGTAACCCTTACCTGTACCTTAACACTAACCTTAACCCTAAACCTAAGCTGTACCGTAACCCTAAACCTAACCCTAAACCTAACCCTAAACATAACACTTACCTTTTCCGCAACAATAACCTAAACCTAAACGTAACGAGTACCGTAAACCTAACCCTAACCCTACCCTAACCCTAACCCTAACCTGTACCGTAAGGCTAAACCTAACCATAATCCTAACCCTAAACTGTACTGAAACCCTAACCCTAACACTAACCAGTACCGTAGCCCTAACCCTAACCCTAACTCTAACCCAAACCCTGCCCTAACATGTACCATGACCCTAACCCTAACCCTAACCGTAAAACTTACCTATACCATAACACAAACCCTAAACCTACCCCTAAACCTAACCCTAACCTTATCCCTAACCCTAACCCCTGACCCTAACCCTAACCCCTAACCCTAACCCTAACTCTATCCCTTCCCTAAGACTAACCCTAACCCCTAACCCATACCCTAACCTCTAACCCTAACCCTAACCCTAACCCTAACCCCTATTCCTAAACCTAACCCTAACCCTAACCCTAACCCTGAACCTAACCTGACTGGTACCATAACACTAACACTAACCCCAACCCTTACCCTTACTTGTACCGTAACCCTAACCCTAACCCTAACCCTAACCCTAACCCTAACCTGTTCCGCAACCCTAACCCTAACCCTAACCCTGACTCTAACCTGTATGGTAACCCTAACCCTAACCCTAACGCTAACCCTAACCAACCCTAACCTGTACGGTAACCCTAACCCTAAACCTAAACCTAAACCTAACTGGTACCGTAACCTAACACTAAACCTAAACCTAAACCTAACCTAACCCAAACCCTAACCTTAACTCTAACCCTAACCTAACCTGTACCATAACCCTAACCCTAACCCTAACGTAAAACTTACCTATACCATAACACAAACCCTAAACCTAACCCTAATCCTAACCCTAACCGTAAAACTTACCTGTACCGTAGCCCTAAACCTAACCCTAACCCTAACCCAAACCCTAACCCTAACCTGTACTGTAACCCTAACCCTAACCCTAACCCTACCGTAAATCTTACCTGTACCGTAACACTAACCCTAACCCTAACCCTAACCTGTACCGTAAACCTAACCCTCAACCTAAACCTAACCGTAAAACTTACTGTACCGTTACACTAACCCTAACCATAACCATAACCATAACCCTAACCCTAACCGTGAAACTTACCTGTACCGGGATCCCTGGGTAGCGCAACGGTTTGGCGCCTGCCTTTGGCCCAGGGCGCGATCCTGGAGACCCGGGATTGAATCCCACATCAGGCTCCCGGTGCGAGGAGCCTGCTTCTCCCTCTGCCTGTGTCTATGCCTCTCTCTCTCTTTGTGTGACTATCATAAATAAATAAAAATTAGAAAAAAAAACTTACCTGTACCCTAACAATAACCCTAAACCTAAACGTAACCAGTACCGTAAAACAATCCCTAACCCTAACCCTAAACCTAACCTGTACTGTAAGGCTTAACCTAAGCCTAACCCTAACACTGAAATGTACCGAAACCCTAACCCTAACCCTAACCCTAACCCTAACCGGTACCGTAGCCGTAACCCTAACACTAACCCTAACCCAAACCCTAACCCTAACCTGTTCCGTAACCATAACCCTAACCCTAACCCTAACTGTAAAACTTACCTGTACCTTAACACTAACCCTAACCCTAAACCTAACCCTAACCTAACTGTAAAACTTACCTGTACCATAACACTAACCCTAACACTAACCCTAACCAAACCCTAACCCTAACCCTAAACGTAACCCTAACCCTAACCGTAAAACTTACCTGTACCGTAACACTAACCCCTAACCCTAAGCCTGACCCTAATCCCAACCCTAAACCCTAAACCTAACCCTAACCCTAACCACTAAACCTAACCAGAACCCTAACCATAACCCTAACCCCTAACCCCTAAACCTAATCCTAATCCTAACCCTAACCCTAACCCTAACCCCTAAACCTAACCCTAACCCATAACACTAACCCTAACCCTAACACTTCCCTAACCCTAATCCCTAACCCCAACCCTAACACTAACACTAACCCTAACCCCTAATCCTTACCCTAACCCTAACCCTAACCCTAACCCAAACCCTGAACTTAACCTGTCCGGTACCATAACACTAACACTAATCCCAAATCTTACCCTTACTTGTACCGTAACCCTATACCTAACCCTAACCCTAAACATAACCTGTTCCGCAACCGTAACCCTAACCCAAACCCTAACCCTGACCTAACCTGTATGGTAACCCTAACCCTAATGCTAACCCTAACCATAACCGTAAGCTGTACAGTAACCCTAACCCTAAACATAACCCTAAACCTAACCGGTACCTTAACCCTAAACCTAAACCTAATCCTAACCCTAACCCTAACCCTAAAGCTAACCTGAACCATAACCCTAACCCTAAACCTAAACCTAACCCTAAATTATACCGTAACCCTAATTCTAACCCTAACCCTATCCGTAACCCAAACCTCTACCGTAACCATAACCATAACCCTAACCCTAACCCTAGACCTAACCCTAACCCTAACCCTAACCTGTATGGTAAACCTAACCCTAAACCTAACACTAAACCTAAACAGTACCATAACCCTTACTCTACCCTAACCCTAAACATAAATCTAACCCTAACCTGTAACATAACCCTAATCCTATTCCTGACCTGAACGTCACCCTAACCATGACCCTAACCCTTACCCTAACCTATACCGTATCCCAAAACCTAACCCTAACCCTTACCTGCACCATAAACCTAACCCTAACCCTAACCCTAAACCTAACACTAACACTAAACCTAAACCCAACATTACCGTAACCCTCAGCCTAAACCTAACCCTAACCCTAAACTTAACCCTATCCTGTACCTTAACCCTAACCCTTACCCTCACCCTAACCTGTACCGTAACCCTAACCCTAACACTAACCCTACCCGTAACCCTAAACCACACCTGTACGGCAACCTTAACCCTAACCCTAACCGTAACCATATCCCTAATCGTAAAACCACCTGTACCGTAAAACTAAGCCTAACACTAAACAAACCCTACCCTGAACCGTAACCCTAACCCTACCCGTAACCCTAACCATCAACTGAACTGCAACCCTAACTGTAACCTAACCCTTACTGTAACCCTTACCTGTACCTTAACACTAAACTTAACCCTAAACCTAAGCTGTACCATAACCCTAAACCTAACCCTAAACCTAACCCTAAACATAACACTTACCTGTACCGTAACAATAACCTAAACCTAAACGTAACGAGTACCGTAAACCTAACCCTAACCCTACCCTAACCCTAACCCTAACCTGTACCGTAAGGCTAAACCTAACCATAATCCTAACCCTTAACTGTACTGAAACCCTAACCCTAACACTAACCAGTACCGTAGCCCTAACCCTAACCCTAACTCTAACCCAAACCCTGCCCTAACATGTACCATGACCCTAACCCTAACCCTAACCGTAAAACTTACCTATACCATAACACAAACCCTAAACCTACCCCTAAACCTAACCCTAACCTTATCCCTAAACCTAACTCCTGACCCTAACCGTAACCCCTAACCCTAACCTTAACTCTAACCCTTCCCTAACACTAACCCTAACACCTAACCCATACCCTAACCTCTAACCCTAACCCTAACCCTAACCCTAACCCCTATTCCTAAACCTAACCATAACCCTAACCCTAACCATGAACCTAACCTGACTGGTACCATAACACTGACACTAACCCCAACCCTTACCCCTACTTGTACCGTAACCCTAACCCTAACCCTAAGCCTAACCCTAACCCTAACCCTAACCCTAACCTGTTCCGCAACCCTAACCCTAACCCTAAGCCTGACCCTAACCTGTATGGTAACCCTAACCCTAACCCTAACGCTAACCCTAACCAACCCTAACCTGTACGGTAACCCTAACCCTAAACCTAAACGTAAACCTAACTGGTACCGTAACCTAACACTAAACCTAAACCTAAACCTAACCCTAACCCAAACCCTAACCTTAACTCTAACCCTAACCCTAACCTGTACCATAACCCTAACCCTAACCCTAACCGTAAAACTTACCTATACCATAACACAAACCCTAAACCTAACCCTAATCCTAACCCAAAGCCTAACCCTAAGCTGTACTGTAACCCTAACCGTAACCCTAACCGTAAAACTTACCTGTACTGTAACCCTAACCCTAACCCTAACCCTAACCCTACCGTAAATCTTACCTGTACCGTAACACTAACCCTAACCCTAACCCTAACTCTAACCTGTACCGTAAACCTAACCCTCAACCTAAACCTAACCGTAAAACTTACTGTACCGTTACACTAACCCTAACCCTAACCATAAGCATAACCCTAACCCTAACCGTAAAACTTACCTGTACCGGGATCCCTGGGTAGCGCAACGGTTTGGTGCCTGCCTTTGTCCCAGGGCGCGATCCTGGAGACCCGGGATTGAATCCCACATCAGGCTCCCGGTGCGAGGAGCCTGCTTCTCCCTCTGCCTGTGTCTCTGCCTCTCTGTCTCTTTGTGTGACTATCATTAATAAATAAAAATTAGAAAAAAAACTTACCTGTACCCTAACAATAACCCTAAACCTAAACGTAACCAGTACCGTAAAACAAACCCTAACCCTAACCCTAACCCTAACCTGTACTGTAAGGCTTAACCTAAGGCTAACCCTAACACTAAACTGTACCGAAACCCTAACCCTAACCCTAACCCTAACCGGTACCGTAGCCCTAACCCTAACACTAACCCTAACCCAAACCCTAACCCTAACCTGTTCCGTAACCCTAACCCTAACCCTAACCCTAACCGTAAATCTTACCTACACCTTAACACTAACCCTAACCCTAAACCTAACCCTAACCTAACTGTAAAACTTACCTGTACAGTAACACTAACCCTAACACTAACCCTAACCAAACCCTAACCCTATCCCTAAACGTAACCCTAACCCTAACCGTAAACTTACCTGTACCGTAACACTAACCCCTAACCCTAAGCCTGACCCTAATCCTAACCCTAAACCCTAACCCTAACCCTAACCCTAACCACTAAACCTAACCATAACCCTAACCATAACCCTAACCCCTAACCCCTAAACCTAATCCTAATCCTAACCCTAACCCTAACCCCTAAACCTAACCCTAACCCATAACACTAACCCTAACCCTAACACTTCCCTAACCCTAATCCCTAACCCCAACCCTAACACTAACACTAACCCTAACCCCTAATCTTTACCCTAACCCTAACCCTAACCCTAACCCAAACCCTGAACTTAACCTGTCCGGTACCATAACACTAACACTAATCCCAAATCTTACCCTTACTTGTACCGTAACCCTATACCTAACCCTAACCCTAACCATAACCTGTTCCGCAACCGTAACCCTAACCCAAACCCTAACCCTGACCTAACCTGTATGGTAACCCTAACCCAAATGCTAACCCTAACCATAACCGTAAGCTGTACAGTAACCCTAACCCTAAACATAACCCTAAACCTAACCGGTACCTTAACCCTAAACCTAAACCTAATCCTAACCCAAACCCTAACCCTAACACTAACCAGTACCGTAGCCCTAACCCTAACCCTAACTCTAACCCAAACCCTACCCTAAACTGTACCATAACCCTAAACCTAACCGTAAAACTTACCTATACCATAACACAAACCCTAAACCTAACCCTAATCCTAACCCTAACCGTAAAACTTTCCTGTACCGTAGCCCTAAACCTAACCCTAACCCTAACCCAAACCCTAACCCTTACCTGTACTGTAACCCGAACCCTAACCCTAACCGTAAAACTCACCTGTACCATAACCCTAACCCTAAACCTAACCCTACCGTAAATCTTACCTGTACCGTAACACTAACCCTAACCCTAACCCTAACCTGTACCGTAAACCTAACCCTCAACCTAAACCTAACCGTAAAACTTACTGTACCGTTACAGTATCCCTAACCCTATCCATAACCATAACCCTAACCCTAACCGTAAAACTTACCTGTACCGTAACAATAACCCTAAACCTAAACGTAACCAGTACCGTAAAACAAACCCTAACCCTAACTCTAAACTTAACCTGTACTGTAAGGCTTAACCTAACCCTAACCCTAACACTAAACTGTACCGAAACCCTAACCCTAACCCTAAACCTAACCGGTACCATAGCCCTAACCCTAACACTAACCCTAACCCAAACCCTAACCCTAACCCTAACCGTAAAACTTACCTGTACCTTAACACTAACCCTAACCCTAAACCTAACCCTAAACTAACTGTAAAACTTACCTGTACCGTAACACAACCCTAACACTAACCCTAACCAAACCCTAACCCTAACCCTAAACGTAACCCTAACCCTAACCGTAAAACTTACCTGTACCGTAACACTAACCCCTAACCCTAAGCCTGACCCTAATCCTAACCCTAAACCCTAACCCTAACCCTAACTCTAACCTCTACCGTAACCATAACCATAACCGTAACCCTAACCCTAAACCTGACCCTAACCCTAACCCTAACTCTAACCTGTATGGTAACTGTAAACCTAACCCTAAACCTAACCCTAGACCTAACCCTAACCCTAACCCTAACCTGTATGGTAAACCTAACCCTAAACCTAACACTAAACCTAAACGGTACCATAACCCTAACTCTACGCTAACCCTAACCAAAAACCTAACCCTAACCTGTACCATAACCCTAATCCTATTCCTGACCTGAACGTCACCGTAACCATGACCCTAACCCTAACCCTAACCTATACCATATCCCTAAACCTTACCCTAACCCTTACCTGCACCATAAACCTAACCCTAACCCTACCCCTAACCCTACACTAACACTAAACCTAAACCCAACATTTACCGTAACCCTCAGCCTAAACCTAACCCTAACCCTAAACTTAACCCTATCCTGTGCCTTAACCCTAACCCTTACCCTCACCCTAATCTGTACCGTAAACCTAACCCTAACCCTAACCCTAACCCTAACCCTACCCGTAACACTGAACCACACGTGTATGGCAACCCTAACCCTAAACCTAACCGTACATTAACCCTAACCGTAAAACTTAGCTGTACCATAACACTAACCCTAACCCAAAAACTAACCCTAACACTAACCCTAAGCCTAACTCTAACCCTAACCCTAACACTAAACCTAACCCCTAAACCTAACCCTAACCATAACCATAAACCTGACACCGAACCCTAACCCTAACCCTAAACCTAACCCTAAACCTTACCGTAACCCTAACACTAACCCTAAACCTAACACTAACCCTAACCCCCAACCCTAAACCTAACCGTAACACTAACGCTAACGCCTAACCCTAACCCTAACCCTAACCCTAAACCCTCAACTTAACCCTAACCCTAACCCTAACCCTAACCAAATCCCTAAACCTAACCCTAACCCTAACCGTATTCCTGAACCTTAGACACACTAACCCTAACCCTGAACCCTAACCCAAACCTAACCCTAAACCTACACCTAACCCCTAACCCTAACGCTAAACCTAACCCCTAACCCTACAACTAACCCTAACCATAACCCTAACCCCTAACCCTAACCCTAAGCCTAACCCTAACTTTAACCACTAAGCCTAACCCTAACCCTGAACCTAACCTGACCAGTACCATAACACTAACACTACCCCAACCCTTACCCTTACTTGTTCATAACCCTAAACCTAACCCTAGCCCTAACCCTACCCTAACCCTAATCTGTTCCGCAACCCTAACCCTAACCCTAACCCTGACCTAACCTGTATGGTAACCCTAACCCTAACCCTAACGCTAACCCTAACCAACCCTAACCTGTACGGTAACCCTAACCCTAACCCTAAACCTAAACCTAACTGGTACCGTAACCTAACACTAAACCTAAACCTAAACCTAACCCTAACCCAAACCCTAACCTTAACTCTAACCCTAACCCTAACCTGCACCATAACCCTAACCCTAAACGTAAACCTAACCCTAACCCTACCATAAATTGTACCATAACCCTACCCTAACCCTAACCCTAACCTGTACCATAACCCTAACCCTAAATGTAAACCTAACCCTAACTTATACCATAACCCTAATTCTAACCCTAACCCTAACCCTAACCCTAACTGTAACCCTAAAGTCTACCATAACCCTTACCGTAACCTAACCCTAACACCTAATCCTAACCCTAACCCTAACCCTAACCCTAACCCTGAACCTAACCTGTCCGGTCATAATACTAACACTAACCCCAAACCTTCCCCTTACTTGTACCATAACCCTAACCCTAACCCTAACCCTAACCTGTACGGTAATCCCAACCCTAAACCTAACCCTAAACCTAACCGGAAACGTAAACCTAACCCTAAAACTAACCATAACCCTAACCCTAAATATAACCCTAAACCTAACCTGTACCTTAACCCTAACCCTAACCCTAAACCTAATCCTAACCTATACCGTAAACCTAATTCTAACTCTAAATCTAACCATAACCCTAACCTCTATCGTAACCCTAAACTTAACCCTAACCCTAACCCTAACCCTAACCCTAACCCTAAACCTAACCCTAACCTGTACGGTAAACCTAACCCTAAACCTAACCCTAAACCTAAATGGTACCATAACCCTCACTGTAACCCTAACCGTGCCGTAACCCTTACCTGTACCGTAACACTAACCCTAACCCTAAACCTAAGCTGTACCGTAACCCTAAACCTAACCCTAACCTTAAGTTTAACGCTAACCTGTACTGTAACCCTAACCGTTACCCTCACCCTAACCTGTACCGTAACCCTAACCCTAACACTAACCCTACCCGTAACCCTAAACCACACCTGTATGGCAAACTTAACCCTAACCCTAACCGTAACCATATCCCTAATCGTAAAACCACCTGTACCGTTAAACTAACCCTAACACTAAACATAACCCTACCCCGAACCGTAACCCTAACCCTACCCGTAACCCTAACCCACAACTGTACCGCAACCCTAACCGTAACCTAACCCTTACTGTAACCCTTACCTGTACCTTAACACTAACCTTAACCCTAAACCTAAGCTGTACCGTAACCCTAAACCTAACCCTAAACCGAACCCTAAACATAACACTTACCTGTTCCGTAACAATAACCTAAACCTAAACGTAACGAGTACCGTAAACCTAACCCTAACCCTACCCTAACCCTAACCCTAACCTGTACCGTAGGGCTAAACCTAACCATAATCCTAACCCTAAACTGTACTGAAACCCTAACCCTAACACTAACCAGTACCGTAGCCCTAACCCTAACCCTAACACTAACCCAAACCCTGCCCTAACATGTACCATGACCCTAACCCTAACCCTAACCGTAAAACTTACCTATACCATAACACAAACCCTAAACCTACCCCTAAACCTAACCCTAACCTTATCCCTAACCCTAACCCCTGACCCTAACCCTAACCCCTAACCCTAACCCTAACTCTAACCCTTCCCTAACACTAACCCTAACCCCTAACCCATACCCTAACCTCTAACCCTAACCCTAACCCTAACCCTAACCCCTATTCCTAAACCTAACCCTAACCCTAACCCTAACCCTGAACCTAACCTGACTGGTACCATAACACTAACACTATCCCCAACCCTTACCCTTACTTGTACCGTAACCCTAACCCTAACCCTAACCCTAACCCTAACCCTAACCTGTTCCGCAACCCTAACCCTAACCCTAACCCTGACCCTAACCTGTATGGTAACCCTAACCCTAACCCTAACGCTAACCCTAACCAACCCTAACCTCTACTGTAACCCTAACCCTAACCCTAACCGTAAAACTTACCTGTACCGTAACCCTAACCCTAACCCTAACCCTACCGTAAATCTTACGTGTACCGTAACACTAACCCTAACCCTAACCCTAACTCTAACCTGTACCATAAACCTAACCCTCAACCTAAACCTAACCGTAAAACTTACTGTACCGTTACACTAACCCTAACCCTAACCCTAACCATAACCCTAACCCTAACCGTAAAACTTACCTGTACCGGGATCCCTGGGTGGCGCAACGGTTTGGCGCCTGCCTTTGGCCCAGGGCGCGATCCTGGAGACCCGGGATTGAATCCCACATCAGGCTCCCGGTGCGAGGAGCCTGCTTCTCCCTCTGCCTGTATCTCGACTCTCTCTCTCTTTGTGTGACTATCATAAATAAATAAAAATTAGAAAAAAACTTACCTGTACCCTAACAATAACCCTAAACCTAAACGTAACCAGTACCGTAAAACAAACCCTAACCCTAACCCTAAACCTAACCTGTACTGTAAGGCTTAACCTAAGCCTAACCCTAACACTAAACTGTACCGAAACCCTAAC
Source organism: Otocyon megalotis megalotis (assembly GCA_017311455.1). Lineage (NCBI taxonomy): Eukaryota > Metazoa > Chordata > Mammalia > Carnivora > Canidae > Otocyon > Otocyon megalotis. The sequence continues at coordinate 14,174 of JAEUCK010007113.1, read as the reverse complement.
CCTAACCCTAACCCTAACCGGTACCGTAGCCCTAACCCTAACACTAACCCTAACCCAAACCCTAACCCTAACCTGTTCCGTAACCCTAACCCTAACCCTAACCCTAACCGTAAAACTTACCTACACCTTAACACTAACCCTAACCCTAAACCTAACCCTAACCTAACTGTAAAACTTACCTGTACCGTAACACTAACCCTAACACTAACCCTAACCAAACCCTAACCCTACCCTAAACGTAACCCTAACCCTAACCGTAAAACTTACCTGTACCATAACACTAACCCCTAACCCTAAGCCTGACCCTAATCCTAACCCTAAAAACCCTAACCCTAACCCTAACCACTAAACCTAACCATAACCCTAACCATAACCCTAACCCCTAACCCCTAAACCTAATCCTAATCCTAACCCTAACCCTAACCCTAACCCCTAAACCTAACCCTAACCCATAACACTAACCCTAACCCTAACACTTCCCTAACCCTAACCCCTAACCCCAACCCTAACACTAACACTAACCCTAACCCCTAATCCTTACCCTAACCCTAACCCTAACCCTAACCCAAACCCTGAACTTAACCTGTCCGGTACCATAACACTAACACTAATCCCAAACCTTCCCTTACTTGTACCGTAACCCTATACCTAACCCTAACACTAACCATAACCTGTTCCGCAACCGTAACCCTAACCCAAACCCTAACCCTGACCTAACCTGTATGGTAACCCTAACCCTAATGCTAACCCTAACCATAACCGTAAGCTGTACAGTAACCCTAACCCTAATAATAACCCTAAACCTAACCGGTACCTTAACCCTAAACCTAAACCTAATCCTAACCCTAACCCTAACCCTAACGCTAACCTGAACCATAACCCTAACCTTAAACCTAAACCTAACCCTAAATTATACCGTAACCCTAATTCTAACCCTAACCCTATCCGTAACCCAAACCTCTACCGTAACCATAACCATAACCCTAACCCTAAACCTATACCTAACCCTAACCCTAACCCTAACCTGTATGGTAAACCTAACCCTAAACCTAACACTAAACCTAAACAGTACCATAACCCTAACTCTACCCTAACCCTAAACATAAACCTAACCCTAACCTGTAACATAACCCTAATCCTATTCCTGACCTGAACGTCACCCTAACCATGACCCTAACCCTAACAATAACCTATACCGTATCCCTAAACCTAACCCTAACCCTTACCTGGACCATAAACCTAACCCTAACCCTAACCCTAACCCTAACACTAACACTAAACCTAAACCCAACATTACCGTAACCCTCAGCCTAAACCTAACCCTAACCCTAAACTTAACCCTATCCTGCACCTTAACCCTAACCCTTACCCTCACCCTAATCTGTACCGTAAACCTAACCCTAACCCTAACCCTAACCCTAACCCTACCCGTAACACTGAACCACACCTGTATGGCAACCCTAACCCTAAACCTAACCGTACATTAACCCGAACCGTAAAACTTACCTGTACCATAACACTAACCCTAACCCTAAAACTCACCCTAACACTAACCCTAACCCTAACTCTAACCATAACCCTAACACTAAACCTAACCCCTAACCCTAACCCTAACCCTAACCATAACCCTGACACCGAACCCTAACACTAACCCTAACCCTAACCCTAAACCTAACCGTAACCCTAACACTAACCGTAAACCTAACACTGACCCTAACCCCTAACCCTAAACCTAACCCTAACACTAACGCTAACGCCTAACCCTAACCCTAACCCTAACCCTAAAACCTCAACCTAACCCTAACCCTAACCCTAACCCTAACCAAATCCGTAAACCTAACCCTAACCCTAACCGCATTCCTGAACCTTAGACACACTAACCCTAACACTGAACCCTAACCCAAACCTAACCTAAACCTACACCTAACCCCTAACCCTAACCCTAAACCTAACCCCTACCCCTAAACCTAACCCTAACCATAACCCTAACACCTAACCCTAATCCTAACACTAACCCTAACTTTAAACCCTAAGCCTAACCTTAACCATAACCCTAACACTAACTCCTACCCCTAAACCTAACCCTAACCTTATCCCTAACCCTAACCCCTGACCCTAACCCTAACCCCTAACCCTAACCCTAACTCTAACCCTTCCCTAACACTAACCCTAACCCCTAACCCATAACCTAACCTCTAAACCTAACCCTAACCCTAACCCTAACCCCTATTCCTAAACCTAACCCTAACCCTAACCCTAACCCTGAACCTAACCAGACTGGTACCATAACACTAACACTAACCACAACCCTTACCCTTACTTGTACCGTAACCCTAACCCTAACCCTAACCCTAACCCTAACCCTAACCTGTTCCGCAACCCTAACCCTAACCCTACCCTACCCCTGACCCTAACCTGTATGGTAACCCTAACCCTAACCCTAACGCTAACCCTAACCAACCCTAACCTGTACGGTAACCCTAACCCTAAACCTAAACGTAAACCTAACTGGTACCGTAACCTAACACTAAACCTAAACCTAAACCTAACCCTAACCCAAACCCTAACCTTAACTCTAACCCCAACTCTAACCTGTACCATAACCCTAACCCTAAACGTAAACCTAACCCTAACCTATACCATAATCCTAATTCTAACCCTAACCCTAATCCTAACCCTAACCGTAACCCTAAAATCTACCATAACCCTTACCGTAACCTAACCCTAACACCTAATCCTAACCCTAACCCTAACCCTAACCCTAACCCTGAACCTAACCTGTCCGATCATAATACTAACACTAACCCCAAACCTTCCCCTTACTTGTACCATAACCCTAACCCTAAACCTAACCCTAACCTGTACGGTAATCCTAACCCTAAACCTAACCCTAAACCTAACCGGAAACGTAAACCTAACCCTAAAACTAATCCTAACCCTAACCCTAACCCTAAACATAACCCTAACCCTAACCTGTATCTTAACCCTATCCCTAACCCTAAACCTAACCCTAAACCTAACCGGAAACGTAAACCTAACCCTAAAACTAATCCTAACCCTAACCCTAACCCTAAACATAACCCTAACCCTAACCTGTACCTTAACCCTATCCCTAACTCTAAACCTAATCCTAACCTATACCGTAAACCTAATTCTAACCCTAAATCTAACCATAACCCTAACCTCTATTGTAACCCTAAACTTAACCCTAACCCTAACCCTAACCCTAACCCTAAACCTAACCCTAACCTGTACGGTAAAACTAACCCTAAACCTAACCCTAAACCTAAATGGTACCATAACCCTCACTGTAACCCTAACCCTGCCGTAACCCTTACCTGTTACGTAACACTAACCCTAACCCTAAACCTAAGCTGTACCGTAACCCTAAACCTAACCCTAACCCTAAGTTTAACCCTAACCTGTACCGTAACCCTAACCGTTACCCTCACCCTAACCTGTACCGTAACCCTAACCCTAACACTAACCCTACCCGTAACCTTAAACCACACCTGTACGGCAACCTTAACCCTAACCCTAACCGTAACCATATCCCTAATCGTAAAACCACCTGTACCGTAAAACTAACCCTAACACTAAACATAACCCTACCCTGAACCGTAACCCTAACCCTACCCGTAACCCTAACCCACAACTATACCGCAACCCTAACCGTAACCTAACCCTTAGTGTAACCTTACCTGTACCTTAACACTAACCTTAACCCTAAACCTAAGCTGTACCATAACCCTAAACCTAACCCTAAACTTAACACTTACCTGTTCTGTAACAATAACCTAAACCTAAACGTAACGAGTACCGTAAACCTAACCCTAACCCTACCCTTCCCTAACCCTAACTTGTACCGTAAGGCTAAACCTAACCATAATCCTAACGCTAAACTGTACTGAAACCCTAACCCTAACACTAACCAGTACCGTAGCCCTAACCCTAACCCTAACTCTAACCCAAACCCTGCCCTAACATGTACCATGACCCTAACACTAACACTAACCGTAAAACTTACCTATACCATAACACAAACCCTAAACCTACCCCTAAAACTAACCCTAACCTTATCCCTAACCCTAACCACTGACACTAAACCTAACCCCTAACCCTAACCCTAACTCTAACCCTTCCCTAACACTAACCCTAACCCCTAACCCATACCTAACCTCTAACCTAACCCTAACCCTAACCCTAACCCCTATTCCTAAACCTAACCCTAACCCTAACCCTAACCCTGAACCTAACCTGACTGGTACCATAACACTAACACTAACCCCAAACCTTACCCTTACTTGTACCGTAACCCTAAACCTAACACTAACCCTAACCCTAACCCTAACCTAACCTGTTCCGCAACCCTAACCCTAACCCTAACCCTGACCTAACCTGTATGGTAACCCTAACCCTAACCCTAACGCTAACCCTAACCAACCCTAACCTGTACGGTAACCCTAACCCTAAACCTAAACCTAAACCTAACTGGTACCGTAACCTAACACTAAACCTAAACCTAAACCTAACTCTAATCCAAACCCTAACCTTAACTCTAACCCTAACCCTAACCTGTACCATAACCCTAAACCTAACCCTAACCGTAAAACTTACCTATACCATAACACAAACCCTAAACCTAACCCTAATCCTAACCCTAACCGTAAAACTTACCTGTACCGTAGCCCTAAACCTAACCCTAAGCCTAACCCAAACCCTAACCCTAACCTGTACTGTAACCCTAACCCTAACCCTAATTGTAAAACTTACCTGTACCGTAACCCTAACCCTAACCCTAACCCTACCGTAAATCTTACCTGTACCGTAACACTAACCCTAACCCTAACCCTAACTCTAACCTGTACCGTAAACCTAACCCTCAACCTAAACCTAACCGTAAACTTACTGTACCGTTACACTAACCCTAACCCTAACCATAATCATAACCCTAACCCTAACCGTAAAACTTACCTGTACCGGGATCCCTGGGTGGAGCAACGGTTGGCGCCTGCCTTTGGCCCAGGGCGCGATCCTGGAGACCCGGGATTGAATCCCACATCAGGCTCCCGGTGCGAGGAGCCTGCTTCTCCCTCTGCCTGTGTCTCTGCCTCTCTCTCTCTTTGTGTGACTATCATAAATAAATAAAAATTAGAAAAAAACTTACCTGTACCCTAACAATAACCCTAAACCTAAACGTAACCAGTACCGTAAAACAAACCCTAACCCTAACCCTAACCTGTACTGTAAGGCTTAACCTAAGCCTAACCCTAACACTAAACTGTACCGAAACCCTAACCCTAACCCTAACCCTAACCGGTAACGTAGCCCTAACCCTAACACTAACCCTAACCCAAACCCTAACCCTAACCTGTTCCGTAACCCTAACCTTAACCCTAACCCTAACCGTAAAACTTACCTACACCTTAACACTAACCATAACCCGAAACCTAACCCTAACCTAACTGTAAAACTTACCTGTACCGTAACACTAACCCTAACACTAACCTTAACCAAAACCTAACCCTAACCCGAAACGTAACCCTAACCCTAACCGTAAAACTTACCTGTACCGTAACACTAACCCCTAACCCTAAGCCTGACCCTAATCCTAACCCTAAACCCTAAGCCTAACCCTAACCCTAACCACTAAACCTAACCATAACCCTAACCATAACCCTAACCCCTAACCCCTAAACCTAATCCTAATCCTAACCCTAACCCTAACCCCTAAACCTAACCCTAACCCATAACCCTAACCCTAACCCTAACACTTCCCTAACCCTAACCCCTAACCCCAACCCTAACACTAACACTAACCCTAACCCCTAATCCTTACCCTAACCCTAACCCTAACCCTAACCCAAACCCTGAACTTAACCTGTCCGGTACCATAACACTAACACTAATCCCAAACCTTACCCTTACTTGTACCGTAACCCTATACCTAACCCTAACCCTAACCATAACCTGTTCCGCAACCGTAACCCTAACCCAAACCCTAACCCTGACCTAACCTGTATGGTAACCCTAACCCTAATGCTAACCCTAACCATAACCGTAAGCTGTACAGTAACCCTAACCCTAAACATAACCCTAAACCTAACCGGTACCTTAACCCTAAACCTAAACCTAATCCTAACCCTAACCCTAACCCTAACGCTAACCTGAACCATAACCCTAACCCTAAACCTAAACCTAACCCTAAATTATACCATAACCCTAATTCTAACCCTAACCCTATCCGTAAACCTAACCTCTACCGTAACCATAACCATAACCGTAACCCTAAGCCTAAACCTAACCCTAACCCTAACCCTAACTCTAACCTGTATGGTAACTGTAAACCTAACCCTAACCCTAACCCTAGACCTAACCCTAACCCTAACCCTAACCTGTATGGTAAACCTAACCCTAAACCTAACACTAAACCTAAACAGTACCATAACCCTAACTCTACCCTAACCCTAAACATAAACCTAACCTTACCTGTAACATAACCCTAATCCTATTCCTGACCTGAACGTCACCCTAACCATGACCCTAACCCTAACCCTAACCTATACCGTATCCCTAAACCTAACCCTAACCCTTACCTGGACCATAAACCTAACCCTAACCCTAACACTAACACTAAACCTAAACCCAACATTACCGTAACCCTCAGCCTAAACCTAACCCTAACCCTAAACTTAACCCTATCCTGTACCTTAACCCTAACCCTTACCCTCACCCTAATCTGTACCGTAAACCTAACCCTAACCCTAACCCTAACCCTAACCCTACCCGTAACACTGAACCACACCTGTATGGCAACCCTAACCCTAAACCTAACCGTACATTAACCCGAACCGTAAAACTTACCTGTACCATAACACTAACCCTAACCCTAAAACTCACCCTAACACTAACCCTAACCCTAACTCTAACCATAACCCTAACACTAAACCTAACCCCTAACCCTAACCCTAACCCTAACCATAACCCTGACACCGAACCCTAACCCTAACCCTAACCCTAAACCTAACCTTAACCCTAACACTAACCCTAAACCTAACAATGACCCTAACCCCTAACCCTAAACCTAACCCTAACACTAACGCTAACGCCTAACCCTAACCCTAACCCTAAAACCTCAACCTAACCCTAACCATAACCCTAACCCTAACCCTAACCAAATCCGTACGCCTAACCCTAACCCTAACCGTATTCCTGAACCTTAGACACACTAACCCTATCCCTGAACCCTAACCCAAACCTAACCTAAACCTACACCTAACCCCTAACCCTAACCCTAAACCTAACCCCTACCCCTAAACCTAACCCTAACCATAACCCTAAACCCTAACACTAATCCTAACCCTAACCCTAACTTTAACCCCTAAGCCTAACCTTAACCATAACCCTAACACTAACTCCTACCCCTAAACCTAACCCTAACCTTATCCCTAACCCTAACCCCTGACCCTAACCCTAACCCCTAACCCTAACCCTAACTCTAACCCTTCCCTAACACTAACCCTAACCCCTAACCCATACCCTAACCTCTAAACCTAACCCTAACCCTAACCCTAACCCCTATTTCTAAACCTAACCCTAACCCTAACCCTAACCCTGAACTTAACCTGACTGGTACCATAACACTAACACTAACCCCAACCCTTACCCTTACTTGTACCGTAACCCTAACCCTAACCCCCTAACCCTAACCCTAACCCTAACCTGTTCCGCAACCCTAACCCTAACCCTAACCCTGACCCTAACCTGTATGGTAACCCTAACCCTAACCCTAACGCTAACCCTAACCAACCCTAACCTGTACGGTAACCCTAACCCTAAACCTAAACCTAAACCTAACTGGTACCGTAACCTAACACTAAACCTAAACCTAAACCTAACCGTAAACCAAACCCTAACCTTAACTCTAACCCTAACCCTAACCTGTACCATAACCCTAACCCTAAACGTAAACCTAACCCTAACCTATACCACAACCCTAATTCTAACCCTAACCCTAACCGTAACCCTTACCGTAACCCTAAAGTCTACCATAACCTTTACCGTAACCTAACCCTAACACCTAATCCTAACCCTAACCTTCACCCTAACCCTGAACAAAACCTGTCCGGTCATAATACTAACACTAACCCCAACGATTCCCCTTACTTGTACCATAACCCTAACCCTAACCCTAACCTGTACGGTAACCCTAACCCTAAACCTAACCCTAAACCTAACCGGAAACGTAAACCTAACCCTAAAACTAATCCTAACCCTAACCCTAAACATAACCCTAACCCTAACCTGTACCTTAACCCTAACCCTAACCCTAAACCTAATCCTAACCTATACCGTAAACCTAATTCTAACCCTAACTCTAACCATAACCCTAACCTCTATCGTAACCCTAAACTTAACCCTAACCCTAACCCTAACCCTAACTCTAAACCTAACCCTAGGGGGGGAGGGGCAAGATGGAGGAAGTGTAGGATCCCCAAATCACCTGTCCCCTCCAAATTACCTAGAAAACTTTCAAATCATCCTAAAAATCTACGAATTCGGCCTGAGATTTAAAGAGAGACCAGCTGGAACGCTACAGAGAGAAGAGTTCGCGCTTCCATCAAGGTAGGAAGACGGGGAAAAAGAAATAAAGACACAAAAGGCCTCCAAGGGGGAGGGGCCCCGCGAGGAGCCGGGCTGAGGCCGGGGCGAGTGTCCCCAGGACAGGAGAGCCCCGTCCCGGAGGAGCAGGAGCTGCGCCGACCTTCCCGGGCGGAAAAGGGCCCGCAGGGAGTTAGAGCAGGACCCAGGCGGGCGGGGATGCCCTCGGGCTCCCTGAGACACTAACAGGCACCTGCGGCGCGTGCAGGAGAGTGCGCGGAGCTCCCTAAGGGCTGCAGCACAGGGCGCGACCGGGAGCAGCTGGGAGGGGTTCGGGCGGCGGCTCCACGGAGGGGGCTGCGCGACTCCGGAGCAGCTCGGCGGCGGCGGCTCCCGCAGAAGAGGCTCCGTGCGGAGGGGGCTGCGCGGCCCCGGGAACAGCTCCGAGGGGCTCGGGCGGCGGCTCCGCGGAGAGGCGGCTGCGCCACCGGGAGCGCGAATCCAACAGCGAAGGCCGGAGCACAGGGCGCCAGGACACAGCCCAGGATCCGGCCTCCCCCGGGACAGGCAGAGGCCTGGAGGGCCCAGGACAGCAAGGACGCTCCTGCCCCGAGCTGAGCGGACCAGCGGCCCCGCCCCCAAGCCTCCAGGCCCTGCAGGCGGAGAGCTCCCCTCTCTGCTCTCCGGAGTTCCTGCGGGGGCTGAAGCCAGGTTTCCAGAGCTGCTGCAGCCACAGGGGCGTTCCTTCAGGGGCCTCACGGGGTAAACAACCCCCACTGAGCCCTGCACCAGGCAGAGAGCTGAGCAGCTCCCCCAAGTGCTAACACCTGAAAATCAGCACAACAGGCCCCTCCCCCAGAAGACCGGCGAGACAGACCAGTTCCAGGGGAAGGAAGTCAAGGGACTTAAGTATACAGAATCAGAAGATACTCCTCTGTGGGGGTTTTTTTTTTTTTTTTTTCTTTTTTCTTTTTTTTCTTTTTCTTTTCTTTTTTTCTTTTTGATTCCTGATTGCTTCCCCCACCCCCTTTTTTTCACCTCTTTCTTTTTCTTTCTCTTTTTCTTCTCTTTTTTCCTTTTTTCTTCCCTTTTTCTTTTTTCTTTTTCTTCTTTCTTTCCTTCTTTCTCTCCTCTTTTATTCTCCTTTTCCCAATACAACTTGTTTTTGGCCACTCTGCACTGAGCAAAATGACTAGAAGGAAAACCTCACCTCAAAAGAAAGAATCAGAAAAAGTCCTCTCTCCCACAGAGTTACAAAATCTGGATTACAATTCAATGTCAGAAAGCCAGTTCAGAAGCACTGTTATACAGCTACTGGTGGCTCTAGAACAAAGCATAAAGGACTCAAGAGACTTCATGACTGCAGAATTTCGATCCAATCAGGCAGAAATTAAAAATCAATTGAATGAGATGCAGTCCAAACTAGAAGTCCTAACGACGAGGGTTAACGAGGTGGAAGAACGAGTGAGTGACATAGAAGACAAGTTGATGGCAAAGAGGGAAACTGAGGAAAAAAGAGACAGACAATTAAGAGACCATGAAGACAGATTAAGGGAAATAAACGACAGCCTGAGGAAGAAAAACATACGTTTAATTGGGGTTCCCGAGGGCGCCGAAAGGGACAGAGGGCCAGAATATGTATTTGAACAAATCCTAGCTGAAAACTTTCCTAATCTGGGAAGGGAAACAGGCATTCAGATCCAGGAAATAGAGAGATCCCCCCCTAAAATCAATAAAAACCGTTCAACACCTCGACATTTAATAGTGAAGCTTGCAAATTCCAAAGATAAAGACAAGATCCTCAAAGCAGCAAGAGACAAGAAATCCCTGACTTTTATGGGAAGGAGTATCAGGGTAACAGCAGACCTCTCCACAGAGACCTGGCAGGCCAGAAAGGGCTGGCAGGATATATTCAGGGTCCTAAATGAGAAGAACTTGCAACCAAGAATACTTTACCCAGCAAGGCTCTCATTCAAAATGGAAGGAGAGATAAAGAGCTTCCAAGACAGGCAGGAACTGAGAGAATATGTGACCTCCAAACCAGCTCTGCAAGAAATTTTAAGGGGTACTCTTAAAATTCCCCTTTAAGAAGAAGTTCACTGGAACAAGGACTAAATAGATATCATGATGACACTAAACTCATATCTGTCAATAGTAACTCTGAACGTGAACGGGCTTAATGACCCCATCAAAAGGCGCAGGGTTTCAGACTGGATAAAAAAGCAGGACCCATCTATTTGCTGTCTACAAGAGACTCATTTTAGACAGAAGGACACCTACAACCTGAAAATAAAAGGTTGGAGAACCATTCTCCATTCAAATGGTCCTCAAAAGAAAGCAGGGGTAGCCATCCTTATATCAGATAAACTGAAATTTACCCCAAAGACTGTAGTGAGAGATGAAGAGGGACACTATCTCATACTTAAAGGATCTATCCAACAAGAGGACTTAACAATCCTCAATATATATGCCCCGAATGTGGGAGCTGCCAAATATTTAAACCAACTAATAATCAAAGTGAAGAAATACTTAGATAATAATACACTTATACTTGGTGACTTCAATCTAGCTCTTTCTACCCTCGATAGGTCTTCTAAGCACAACATCTCCAAAGAAACGAGAGCTTTAAATGAGACACTGGACCAGATGGATTTCACAGATATCTACAGAACTTTACATCCAAACTCAACTGAATACACATTCTTCTCATGTGCACATTGAACTTTCTCCAGAATAGACCCCATATTGGGACACAAATCGGGTCTGAACCGATACCAAAAGATTGGGATCGTCCCCTGCATATTCTCAGACCATAATGCCTTGAAATTGGAATTGAATCGCAACAAAAAGTATGGAAGGTCGTCAAACACGTGGAGGCTAAGGACCATCCTGCTAAAAGATGAAAGGGTCAACCAGGAAATTAAGGAAGAATTAAAAAGATTCATGGAAACTAATGACAATGAAGATACAACTGTTCAAAATCTTTGGGATGCAGCAAAAGCAGTCCTAAGGGGGAAATACATCGCAACACAAGCATCCATTCAAAAACTGGAAAAAACTCAAATACAAAAGCTAACCTTACGCTTAAAGGAGCTTGAAATGAAACAGCAGATAGACCCTACACCCAGCAGAAGAAGAGAGTTAATTAAAATTCGAGCAGAACTCAACGAAATTGAGACCAGAAGAACTGTGGAACAGATCAACAGAACCAGGAGTTGGTTCTTTGAAAGAATTAATAAGATAGATAAACCATTAGCCAACCTTATTAAAAAGAAGAGAGAAGACTCAAATTAATCAAATCATGAATGAGAAAGGAGAGATCACTACCAACACCAAGGAAATACAAATGATTTTAAAAACATATTATGAACAGCTATACGGCAATAAATTAGGCAATCTAGAAGAAATGGACGCATTCCTGGAAAGCCACAAACTACCAAAACTGGAACAGGAAGAAATAGAAAACCTGAACAGGCCAATAACCAGGGAGGAAATTGAAGCAGTCATCAAAAACCTCCCAAGACACAAGAGCCCAGGGCCAGATGGCTTCCCAGGGGAATTCTATCAAACGTTTAAAGAAGAAATCATACCTATTCTACTAAAGCTGTTTGGAAAGATAGAAAGAGATGGAATACTTCCAAATTCATTCTATGAGGCCAGCATCACCTTAATTCCAAAACCAGACAAAGACCCCACCAAAAAGGAGAATTACAGACCAATATCCCTGATGAACATGGATGCAAAAATTCTCAACAAGATACTAGCCAATAGGATCCAACTGCACATTAAGAAAATTATTCACCATGACCAAGTAGGATTTATCCCCGGGACACAAGGCTGGTTCAACACTCGTAAAACAATCAATGTGATTCATCATATCAGCAAGAGAAAAACCAAGAACCATATGATCCTCTCATTAGATGCAGAGAAAGCATTTGACAAAATACAGCATCCATTCCTGATCAAAACTCTTCAGAGTATAGGGATAGAGGGAACTTTCCTCGACATCTTAAAAGCCATCTACGAAAAGCCCACAGCAAATATCATTCTCAATGGGGAAGCACTGGGAGCCTTTCCCCTAAGATCAGGAACAAGACAGGGATGTCCACTCTCACCACTGCTATTCAACATAGTACTGGAAGTCCTAGCCTCAGCAATCAGACAACAAAAAGACATTAAAGGCATGCAAATTGGCAAAGAAGAAGGCAAACTCTCCCTCTTCGCCGATGACATGATACTCTACATAGAAAACCCAAAACCTCCACCCCAAGATTGCTAGAACTCATACAGCAATTTGGTAGCGTGGCAGGATACAAAATCAATGCCCAGAAATCAATGGCATTTCTATACACTAACAATGAGACTGAAGAAAGAGAAATTAAGGAGTCAATCCCATTTACAATTGCACCCAAAAGCATAAGATACCTAGGATAAACCTAACCAAAGAGGTAAAGGATCTATACCTAAAAACTATAGAACACTTCTGAAAGAAATTGAGGAAGACACAAAGAGATGGAAAAATATTCCATGCTCATGGATTGGCAGAATTAATATTGTGAAAATGTCATGTTACCCAGGGCAATTTACACGTTTAATGCAATCCCTATCAAAATACCATGGACTTTCTTCAGCGAATTAGAACAAATTATTTTAAGATTTGTGTGGAATCAGAAAAGACCCCGAATAGCCAGGGGAATTTTAAAAAAGAAAACCATATCTGGGGGCATCACAATGCCAGGTTTCAGGTTGTACTACAAAGCTGTGGTCATCAAGACAGTGTGGTACTGGCACAAAAACAGACACATAGATCAATGGAACAGAATAGAGAACCCAGAAGTGGACCCTGAACTTTATGGTCAACTAATATTCGATAAAGGAGGAAAGACTATCCATTGGAAGAAAGACAGTCTCTTCAATAAATGGTGCTGGGAAAACTGGACATCCACATCAGAAGAATGAAACTAGACGACTCTCTTGCACCATACACAAAGATAAACTCAAAATGGATGAAAGATCTAAATGTGAGACAAGACTCCATTAAAATCCTAGAGGAGAACACAGGCAACAACCTTTTTGAACTCGGCCACAGTAACTTCTTGCAAGATACATCCATGAAGGCAAAAGAAACAAAAGCAAAATGAACTATTGGGACTTCATCAAGATAAGAAGCTTTTGCACAGCAAAGGATACAGTCAACAAAACTCAAAGCCAACCTACAGAATGGGAGAAGATATTTGCAAATGACGTATCAGATAAAGGGCTAGTTTCCAAGATCTATAAAGAACTTATTAAACTCAACACCAAAGAAACAAACAATCCAATCATGAAATGGGCAAAAAGACATGAAGAGAAATCTCACAGAGGAAGACATAGACATGGCCAACATGCACATGAGAAAATGCTCTGCATCACTTGCCATCAGGGAAATACAAATCAAAACCACAATGAGATACCACCTCACACCAGTGAGAATGGGGAAAATTAACAAGGCAGGAAACAACAAATGTTGAGAGGATGTGGAGAAAGGGGAGCCCTCCTGCACTGTTGGTGAGAATGTGAACTGGTGCAGCCAC
>JAEUCK010007112.1:0-20168 GCA_017311455.1 Otocyon megalotis megalotis | reverse complement strand
AACCCTAACTTGTACCGTAATGCTAACCATAATCCTAACCCTACCCTGTACTGTAACCCTTACCCTAACCCTAAACCTAACCTGTACCGTAACCGTAACTCTAACCCTAAGCCTAACTCTAAACCTAACCTGTACGCTAACCCTAACTCAAAATCTAAATTCTGTGGCAAATATAACCCTAACCCTAATCCTAACACTAACCCTAACCCTAACCTGGACCGTAACACTAACCCTAACCCTAAGCCTAACCCTAACCCTAAACCTTACCTGTACAATAACCCTATTCATAACCCTAACTAGAACCCTAACCCTAAACCTAACATGTACCGTAACCCTAACCCTAACCCTAAACCTAACGTTAACCCTAACCTGTACCCAAACCCTAACCCTAACCCTAACCTGTACCGTAACACTAACCCTAGCCCTAACCATAACCCTAACCCAAACCTAACCCTAAACCAAACTGTACAACAACCCTAACCCTAACCCTAAACCTAAACCTAACCTGTACTGTAACCCTAACACTATCCCTACCCGTAACCCTACCCACAACTGTACCACAACCCTAACCGTAACCCTAACCCTAACCCTAACCGTAACCCTTACCTGTACCGTAACACTTATCCTATCCCTAAACCTAACCTATACCGTAACCCTAAACATAAACCTAACGCTATCCCTAATCCTTACCTGTACTGTAACCCTAACACTAACCCTAACCCTAACCCTAACCTGTACCGAAACCCCAACCCTAACCTTAAACCTAACTATAAACCTAACCTGTACCCTAACCCTAACCCTAAATCTAAACTCTATGGCAAACCTAACCCTAACCCTAACACTAACCCTAACCATAACCAGGACCGTAACACTAACCCTAACCCTTAACCTAACCCTAACCTGTACCCTAACCAAACCCTAACCATAACCTCTACCATAAACCTAAACCTAACCCTAACAGTAAACCTAACCGGTACTGTAACCTTAATCCTAACACTAACAGTACCCCTAACCTTATCCCAAACATGTACCGTAACCCTAACCCTACTCCTAAACCTAACCCTAACCTGTACCGAAACCCTATCCCTAACACTAAACTGTACCGTAAAGCTAAACCTAACCCTACCCCTAACCTTAATGCTATCCTATACCATAAGCCTAACCCTAACCATAACCGTAACCCTAACCTGTACCGTTACCCTAACCATAACGCTAAACGCAACCATAACCCTAACCTCTCCGTAACCCTAACCCTAACCCTAAACTTAACTCAAAACTGTACCATAACCCTAAACCTAACGCTTAGCCTAAACCTAACCGTAGCCTCTACCGTAACCGTAACCCTAACACTAACCCTAACCCTAACCCTAACTTGTACCGTAACGCTAACCATAATCCTAAGCCAACCCTGTACCGTAACCCTAACCCTGACACTAACCCTAACCCTAAACTGTACCCTAACCCTAACCCTAACACTAAGCCTAACTCTAAACCTAACCTGTACCCTAACCCTAACTCAAAATCTAACCTCTGTGGCAAATATAACACTAACCCTATTCCTAACACTAACCCTAACCCTAACCTGTACCGTAACATTAACCCTAACCCTAACCCTTACCCTAATCCTAAACATAAACATAAACTGTACAATAACAATAATCATAACCCTACCCTAACCGTAAACTGAACCTATTCTGTTCCATAACCCTAACACTAACCCTAAACCTAACCTTAACCCTAACCTGTACCGAAACCCTAACCCTAACCCTACACTGTAAAGTAACCCTAGCCCTAACCCGAACTGTTCCCTGAACCGTAACCCTAAACTAACCTTACCCTAACTGTAAACATAAACTACACCCTAACCCTAACCCTAACCTAACCTATATGGCAAACCTAACCCTAACCCTAACACTAACCCTCACCCTAACCTATACCGTAACACTAACCCTAACCCTAACCCAAAACCTTACCCTAAACCTTACGTTAACCGTAACCCTAACCCTAACCCTAACCCTACCCGTAAATGTATCCCTAACCTATACTGTAGCCCTAACCCTAACGCTAACCTAAAACGTAACCCTAACCCTAAACCTTACCGTAACCCTATCTTGTTCCGTAACCCTAACCGTAAACATAGCCATAACCCAAACCTGTATGGTACCCTAATCCTAACCCTAACCCTAACCTTAACCCTAACCTGTACCATAACCATAACACTACCCCTAAACCTAACCCTAACCTGTACCATAACCCTTAACCTAAACCTAACCCTAAACCTTCTGCTAACCTATACACTAACCCTAACCCTAAACGTAACCATAATCATAACTTGTACCGTAACCCTAACCCTAACCCTCATCCTAATGCTAACCTGTACCGTAACCGTAACCCTAACCCTAACCATAACCTGTACCGCAACCCTAAATCTAACGCTAACCCTAAACTGTATAGTAACCCTAACCGTAACCCTAACCATAACCTGTACCGCAACCCTAACCCTAACCCTAACCCTAAACCTAACCTGTACCGTAACCCTACCCTTATCCTAAGCATAACTCTAAACCTAACTATACCCTAACCTTAACTCAAAATCTAAACTCTGTGGCAAACAT
The DNA here is from genome assembly GCA_017311455.1 of Otocyon megalotis megalotis. Classification (NCBI taxonomy): domain Eukaryota; kingdom Metazoa; phylum Chordata; class Mammalia; order Carnivora; family Canidae; genus Otocyon; species Otocyon megalotis. The sequence goes on along the minus strand of JAEUCK010007112.1, from coordinate 17,553 downwards.
AACCCTAACCCTAATCCTAACACTAACCCTAACCCTAACTTTACCGTAACACTAACTCTAACCCTAAACCTAACCCTAACCATAACCCTAACCCTAAACCTAAACTGTACAATGACCCTAACCCTAACCTTAACCCTAACCCTAAACCTAAACTGTACAATAACCCTAACCCTCACACTAACCCTAACCCTAAATTGTACCGTAACCCTAAACCTAACCCTAACTCTAACCCTACTCTATACCGTAACCCTAACCCTAACCCTAACCCTAACGGTTACCTGAACCGTAACCCGAAACCTCACTTTAACTCTAACTCTAAACCTAAACGGTACCCTAACCCTAAACCTAACCCTAACCTCTATGGCAAAACTAACCCTAACCCTAACAATAACCCTAACCCTAACCCTAACCTGTACCGGAACCCTAACCCTAACACTAACCCTGACACTAACCTGTATGGTAACCCTAACCATAACCCAAACCCTAACCCTAACCCTCACCGTAACCCATACCGTAACCATAACCCTATACCCAACCTTAACCTGAACCGTAACCCTTACCCTAAACACAACCCTACTTGTAAGCCTAAACAACAACTGTTCCGCAACCATAACTTTAACAATAACCGTAAGCCTAACCTAATCGTAACCCTTACCTGTACCATAACACTAAACTTAACCCTAACCTAAACTGTACGGTAACCCTAACCCTAACATTAACCCTAACCTGTACCGAAAACCTAAACCTAACCCAAACCCTAACCCTAAACCTAACCTGTACCATAACCCTAACCCTAACCCTAACCCTAATACTATCCCTAACACTAACCTGTACCATAACCCTAACTGTAACAGTAACCCTAACCCTAATTGTACCCTAGCCCTAAACCTAACCCTAACACTAACCCTACACTGTACAGTAACCCTAGCCCTAACCCAAACTGTTCCCTGAACTGTAACCCTAAACCTAACCTTAACCCTAAATGTAAACATAAACTGTACCCTAAGCCTAACCCTAACCTCTATGGCAAACCTAACCTTAACCCTAACACTAACCCTCACACTAACCTATACCGTAACACTAATCCTAACCCTAACCCGAACCTTACCCTTAAACTTACCTTAACCGTAACCCTAACCATACCCTAACCCTACCCGTAAACGTATCCCTAACCTGTACCGTAGCCCTAACCATAACCCTAACCCCAACCCTAACCCTAACCTCTACTGAAAACGTGACCCTCCCCCTAACCCTAACCCTAACTCTAACCTGTCCCGTAACCCTAACTCTAACCCTAACCTTTACCATAATCCTAACCCTAACCCTAAATCTAAACTCTATGGCAAATTTAACCCTAACCCTAACACTAACCCTAAACCTAACCTGTAATGTAACACTAACCCTAACCCCAAACCTAACCCTAAACCTAACCTGTAACGTAACACTAACCCTAACCCTAAAACTAACCCTAACCCTAACCTCTACCGTACCCCTAACCCTAACCCTAACTCTAACCTGTGCTGTAAACCTAACCCTAATCCTAACCTGTACCATAACCCTAAACCTAACCCTATCCCTAACCCTAATGCTAACCTATACCGTAAACCTAACCCTAAACCTAACAGTAACACTAACTTGAACCGTATTCCTAACCGTAACCCTAATGCTAACCCTAACCTGTACCGTAACCCTACCACTAACCCTAAACATAACCTGTACTGTAACCCTAATCCTAACCCTAAATCTAACCCTAACTTGTCACGAAACCGTAACTCTAACCCTAACCGTAATCTGTACCGTAAACCTACCCCAAACCCTAAAGGAATCCTAACCCTAACCTGTACCGTAACCCAAAAGCTAACCCTAACCCTAACGCTAACCTAAAACGTAACCCTAACCCTAAACCTTACTGTAACCCTAACTTGTTCCGTAACCCTCACCCTAAACATAGCCATAGCCCAAACCTGTATGGTACCCTAATCCTAACCCTAACCGTAACCTTAACCCTAACCTGTACCATAACCCTAACCCTACCCATAAACCTAACCCTAACTTGTACCGTAACCCTAAACCTAACCCTAACCCTAACCCTAACCCTAACCTGTACGTAACCTTAAACCTAACCCTAACGCTAAACCTTCTGCTAAACTATACACTAACCCTAACACTAAACGTAACCGTAACCATAACTTGTACCGTAACCCTAACACTAAACCTCAACCTAATGCTAACATGTACTGTAACCGTAACCGTAACCCTAACCCTAACCTGTATCGCAACCCTAAACCTAACGCTAACCCTAAACTCTACAGTAACCATAAGCGTAACCCTAACCATAACCTGTACCGCAACCCTAACCCTAACCCTGACACTAACCTGTATGGTAACCCTACCCTAACCAAAACCCTAAACCTAACCTTAACCCTAACACCAAACCTTACCCTAACCCTAACCCTAACCTGTACCGTAACCCTAACACTAACCCTAACACTAATCCTAAACCCTAACCCTAACTTGTTCCGTAAACCTAACACTAAACCTAACCCTACCCTGAACCGTAACCCTAACCCTAACCCTACCCGTAACCCTAACCCACAACTCTACCGCAACCCTAACCGTAACAGTAACCCTAACCGTAACCCTTACCTGTACCATAACACTAACCCTAACCCTAAACCTAACCTTTATCGTAATCTGTACCGAAACCCTAACCTATAAACCTAACCGTAACCTGTACCGAAACCCTAACTCTAAATCTAACCTCTATGGCAAAACTAACCCTAACACTAACCCTAACCCTAACACTAACCCTAACCCCAACATGTATCGTAACACTAACCCTAACCCTAACCCTAACGCTAACCCTAACCCTAACTCTAACCTAAACCTAAACCGCAACTGTACCGTAACCCGCACCCTAAACCTAACCCTAATCCTAACCTTAACCCTAACCTGTACTGTAACCCTAACCCTTACCCTCACCCTAACCTGTACCATAACCCTAACCCTAACACTAACACTAACTCTACCCGTAACGCACATGTGCCACACATGTGCCGTACCACACATATACGGCTAACCTAACTCTAAACCTAACCCTAATCCTAACCCTAACCATAAAACTTACCTGTACCGTAACACTAACCCTAACCCTAACCCTAAACCAAAACCTAAACCCCACCTGTAACGTAACCCTAACCCTAAACCTAACCATGACCTGTATCGTAAACCTAAACCTAACCCTAACAGTAAACCTAACCGGTACCGAAACCCTAAACCTAACACTAACAGTAACCCTAACCTTAACTCTAACCTGTACCATAACCCTAACCCTACTACTAAACCTAACCCTAACCTGTACAGTAACCCTAACCCTAACCCTAACCTGTACCGTAAAGCTAAACCTAACCCTACCCCTAACCTTAATGCTATCCAATACCGTTAGCCTAACCCTAACAATAACCGTAACCCTAACCTGTACCATTACCCTAACCGTAACCCTAAACCCAACCCTCAATCTAACCCTAACCACTACCGTAACCCTAACCCTAACCCTAACCCGAAACTTAACCCTAAACTGTACCATAACCCTAACCCTAACGCTAACCCTAAACCTAACCATAGCCTCTACCGTGACCGTAACCCTAACACCAACCCTAACACTTACCCTAACTTGTACCGTAACGCTAACCATAATCCTAACACTACCCTGTACCGTAAGCCTAACCCTAACCCTAATCCTAAACTTAACCTGTACCGTAACCCTACCCTTACCCTAAGCCTAAATCTAAACCTTACCTGTACCCTAAACCTAACTCTAAATCTAACCTCAGTGGCAACCATAACCCTACCCCTAATCCTAACACTAACACTAACCCTAAATGTACCATAACACTAACCCTAACCCTAACCCTAACCCTAACCCTAATCTGTACCATAACCCTAACCCTAACACTAACCCTAACCCTAAATTGTACCGTAACCCTAAACCTAAACCTAACTCCAACCCTACTCTGTACCGTAACCCTAACCCTAACCGTTACCTGGACCGTAACCCGAACCCTCACTTTAAATCTAACACTAAACCTAACCGGTACCCTAACCATAAACCTAACCCTAACCTCTATGGCAAAACTAACCCTAACCCTAACACTAATCCTAACCCTAATCCTAACCTGTACCGCAACCCTAACCCTAACCCTAACCCTAACACTGACACTAACCTGTACGGTAACCCTAATCATAACCCGAACCCTAACCCTAACCCTCAACCTAACCCGTACCGTAACCATAACCCTAAAACTAACCTTAACCTGAACCGTTACCCTTACCCTAAACACAACCCAACCTGTAAGCCTAAACAACAACTGTTCCCCAACCCTAACTGTAACCCTAACCGTAAGCCTACCCTAATCGTAACCCTTCCCTGTACCATAACACTAAACCTAACCCTAAACCTAACCTGCATGGTAACCCTAACCCTAACCTTAACCCTTAACTGTACCTCAACCCTAAACCTAAACCCAACCCTAAACCTAACCTGTACGTTAACCCTAACCCTAAACCTAACCCAAACTGTACGGTAACCCTAACCCTAAACCTAACCCAAACACTAACCCTAACCCTAACCGGTATCTCAACACTAACCCTAACCCCAACCCTAAACCTAACCTGTACGTTAACCCTAACCTATACCTAACCCAACATTACGGTAACCCTAACACTAACCCTAACCCTAACCTGTACCGCAACCCTAACACTAAACCTAACCCTAACCCTAATCCTAACCCGTACCATAAACATAACCCTAAACCTAACCTTTCCCTGAACCGTAACCCTTACCCTAACCCCAACCCTACCCGCAACCCTAAAGCACAAGTGTACTGAAACCTTAACCTTAACCCTAACCGTAACCCTACCCTAACCGTAACCCTTTACTGTACCGTAGCACTAAACCTAAACCTAAACCTAACCTGTACCATAACCCTATCTGTAACCCTAAACCTAACCTTAACCCTAACCCGTACCGAAACCCTAACTTGTACCGTAACCCTAACCCTAACCATAACCTGTACCGTACGCTAACACTTACACTCATCCTAACTCTAACCCTAACCTGTACCGTAACACTAACCCTAACCCTAAACCTAACCCTAACCTGTACCTCAAACCTAACCCTAACCCCAACCCTAAACCTAACCTGTACGGTAACCCTAACACTAACCCTAACCTGTACGGTAACCCTAAACCTAAACCTAACCCTAACCTGTACCGCAACCCTAACACTAACCCTAACCCTGACACTAATCTGTACAGTAACCCTAATCCTAACCTAACCCTAACCCTAACCCGTACCGTAACCATAACCCTAAACCTAACCTTACCCTGATCCGTAACCCTTACCCTAACCCTAACCCTACCCGTAACCCTAAACCACAACTGTACCACAACCCTAACCGTAACCCTAACCGTAACCCTACCCTAACCGTAACCCTTAACTGTACCGTAACGCTAACCCTAACCCTAGTCATAACCATAATCTGTACCGTAACCCTAACCCTTACCCTGACCCTAAACCTAACCTGTACCGTTAACCTAACCCTAACCCTAAACCTAACGCTAACCTGTACCGAAACCCTAACCCTAACGCTAACCCTAACCTGTACCTCAACTCTAACCCTAACCCCTACCCTAAACTAACCTGTATGGTAACCCTAACCCTAACCCTATCCCTAACCTGTACTGTAACCCTAACCCTAACCCTAACCTGTACCACAACCCTAACCCTAACCCTAACCCTACCACTAACCCTGACACTAACCTGTATGGTAACTCTAACCATAAACATAACCCTAACCCTAACCCTCACCCTAACACGTACCATAACCATAACCCTAAACCTAACCTTAACCTGAACTGAAACCCTTACCATAAACCCAACCCTACCCGTAAGTCTGACCACAACTGTACCGCAACCCTAACCCTAACCGTAGCCCGACACTAAATGTAACCCTTACCTGTACCGTAACACTAAACCTAACCCTAAACCTAACCTGTTCCGTAACGCTAACCCTAACCCTAAACCTAACCTTAACCCTAAACTGAACTGAAAACCTAAAGATAACCCTAACCCTAACCTGTACCGTAACCCTAACCCTAACCCTAACACTACCCTGTACCGTAACCCTAACCCTAACACTAACCCTAACCCTAATTGTACCATAACCCTCAAGCTAACCCTAACCCTAACCCTACCCTGTACCATAACCCTAAACCTAACCCTAACAGTAACCCTGACCTTAACCCTAACCTGTACTGTAACCCTAAACTTACACCTAAAGCTAAACCTATCCGGTACCGTAACCCTAAACCTAACCCTAACCCTATCCCTAACCCTTGCCCTAACCATAACCTGTACTGTAACCCTAAACCTAACCCTAACCCTAAACCTAACCAGTACCATAAACCTAAACCTAACCCTAACAGTAACGCTAACTTTAACCCTAACCTGTACCGTACCCTAACCCTAACACTAAACCTAACCCTAACCTGTACTGTAAACCTAACCCTAAACCTAACCATAACCTTAATGCTATCCGATATCATAAAAATAACCCTAACCCTAACCTTAACCTGTACCGTTACCCTAACCTTAAACCTAAAACCAACCCTAACCCTAAACTTAACCACTACCGTAACCCTAACACTAACCCTATCCCTAACCCTAACCCTAAACTTAACCCTAAACTGTACCGTAAACCTAACCGTAACGCTAGCCCTAAACCTAACCCTAACCTGTACCATAACCCTAACTCTAACACTAATGCTAATCCTAACACTAACATATACCATAACACTAACCATAATCCTAACCATACCCTGTACCGTAACCCTAAACCTAACCCTAACCCTAAACCTAACCGGTACCATAAACCTAAACCTAACCCTAACAGTAACGCTAACTTTAACCCTAACCTGTACCGTACCCTAACCCTACCACTAAACCTAACCCTAACCTGTACTGTAAACCTAACCCTAAACCTAACCCTAACCTTAATGCTATCCTATACCATAAAAATAACCCTAACCCTAACCTGTACCGTTACCCTAACCTTAACCCTAAAACCAAACCTAAACCTAAACTTAACCACTACCGTAACCCTAACCCTAACCCTATCCCTAACCCTAACCCTAACCTTAACCCTAAACTGTACCGTAAACCTAACCATAAGGCTAGCCCTAAACCTAACCCTAACCTGTACCATAACCCTAACTCTAACACTAATGCTAATCCTAACCCTAACATATACCATAACACTAACCATAATCCTAACCATACCCTGTACAGTAACCCTAAACCTAACCCTAACCCTAACCCTAACCTGTACCGTAAACCTAACCTGTACCCTAACCCTAAATCTAAATCTAACCTCTATGGCAAACATAACTCTAAACCTAATCCTAACACTAACCCGAACGCTAAACTCTACCGTAACACAAACCCTAACCCTAACCCTAAACATAACCCTAACCCTAACCCTAAAACTAAACTGTACAATAACCCTAACACTAACGCTAAACCTAACCATAACCCTAAACAGTACTGTAACCCTAATCCTTACCCTCACCCTAACCTGTACCGTAACCCTAAACCTAACCCTAACCCTTCCCGTAAACCTAAACCACAACTGTACGGCAACCCTAACCCAAACCCTAACCCTAACCGTAACACTTACATGTACCGTAACACTAACCCTAACCCTAAACCTAACCAGAACCGTAACCCTAAACCTATCCCTTACCTTAAACCTAACCTGTACCGAAAACGTAAACCTAACCCTAGCCCTAACCCTAACCCTTAACTGTACCGAAACCCTAACCCTAACCCTAACCCTAACGTGTTCCGTAATATTAACCTAACCCTAACCCTAAACTGTACCACAACCCTAACCCTCACCCTCACCCTAACTTGTACCATAACCCTAACCCTAACCCTAACCCTACCCGTAAACATAACACACAACAGTATGGCAAGCCTAACCCTAACCCTTACTCTAACCATAACCGTAACCTTATCTGTACCGTAACACTAACCCTAAACCTAAACATAATGTGTACCGTAACTCTAACCCTACACCTAACCCTAAACCTAACCCTAAACCTACCCTTTACCGTAACCCTAACCCTAACCTTAACCTGTACCTTAACCCTAACCTTAACCTTAACCCTAAATCTACACCTAACATGTACCCTAACCCTAACCCTAACCCTAACCTCTATGGAAAACCTAACCCTAAACCTAACAATAACCCTAACCCTACCCTGTACAGTAACACTAACCCTAACCCTAAACCTAAACCTTATTCTAAACCTAATCTTAACCCTAAACCTAACTGTAACCGTAACCCTAAACTGTACCGTAAACCTAACCCTAAACCTAACCCTAACTATAAACCTAAACTATACCATAAACCTAACCCTATCCCTAACTCTAACCTCTATGGCAAGCCTAACCCTAACCCTAACCCTAACACTAACCCTAACCCTAACCTTTACCGAAACACTAACCCTAACCCTAACACAAAACCTATTATGTACCGTAACCCTAAACCTAACACTAACCCTAACCTGTACCGTAACCCTAACCGTAAACATAACCCTAAACCTAACCCTAACCTATACCGTAAACCTCAACCTAACCCTGAACCTAACCCTAACTCTAACCTATAAAGTAACCCTAACCCTAAATCTAACAGTAACCCTTACTTGTTCCGTAACCCTAACCTTAAACCTAACCATAACCGGTACTGTAACCTAACCCTAACACTAACCTGTAGCGTAAACCTAACCCTAACACAAAACCTAACCATAACCTGTACCGTAACCCTAACCCTAACCCTAAAACTAACCCTAACCCATACCGTACACCTAAACCTAACCCTAACACAAAAACTCACCCATACCATAACCCTAACCCTAAACCTAACCATTACATAACTTGCACCGTAACTTAACCCTAACCCTAAACCTCACCTTAACCCTAACCTGTACCGTAACCCTAAACATAACCTATACCATAACCCTAACCCTAACCCTAACCCTAACCTGTTCCGTAACCTTAACCTAACCATAACCCTAACCCTAAACTGTACCGTAACCCTAACCCTCACCCTCACCCTAACCTGTTCCGTAACCCTAACCCTTACCCTAACCCTACCCGTAAAAAAACCCACACCGGTACGGCAACCCTAACCCTAAACCTTACTCTAACCCTAACCGTAACCTTACCTGTACCGTAACACTAACCCTAACCCTAAATATAACCTGTACCGTAACTCTAACCCTACATCTATCCCTAAACCTAAACGTAACCTGTACCCTAACCCTAAACCTAAACCTAACCCTACAGTGTACCGTAACCCTAACCCAAAACTTATTCTGTACCTTAACCCTAACCTTCACCTTAACCCTAACTCTACAAGTAATCTGTACCCTAACCCTAACCATAACCCTAATCTCTATGACAAACCTAACCCTAACCCTAACACTAAACCTAACCCTAACCTGTACAATAACGCTAACCCTAACCCTAAACCTAAACCTTATCCTAAACCTAATCTTAACCCTAACCCTAAACCTAAACCTAACTGTACCGTAACCCTAACCTATACCGTAACCCTAACCCTAACCCTAACCCTAACTATAAACCTAAACTGTACCCTAACCCTAAACCTAACCCTAACCCTAACCTTTATGGCAAAACTAAACCTAACCCTAACCCTACCATTAACCCTAACCCTAACCTGTACCGTAACACTAACTCTAACCCTAACCCTAACCTTAACCTTACCTGTACTGTAAACCTAACCCTAACACTAACCGTAACCCTAACTTGTATCATAACCCTAACCCTAACCCTAACACTAAACCTACACTGTACCGTAACCCTAACCCTAACACTAACCCTAACCTGTATCGTAACCCTAACCGTAAACATAACCCTAAACCTAACCCTAACCTGTACCGTAAACCTCAACCTAACCCTGAACCTAACTCTCACTCTAACCTATAACGTAACACTAACCCTAAAGTTAACAGTAACCCTTACTTGTTCCATAAACCTAACCTTAAAACTAACCCTAACCTGTACCGTAACCCTAACTCTAACCCTAACCTGTACAGTAAACCTAACCCTAACACTAAACCTAACCATAACCTGTACCGTAACCCTAACCCTAACGCTTACACTAACCCTAACCTGTACCGTAACCCTAAACCTAACCCTAACCCGAATACTAACCTATACCGTAACCCTAACCCTAAAACTAACCATATCCAAAACTTGTACTGTAACTCTAACCCTACCCCTAAACCTAACCCTAACCCTAACCTGTACCATAACCTTAACCTGTACCCTAACCCTAACTCTAAATCTAACCACTATGGCAAACATAACCCCAATACTAGTCCTAACACTAACCCTAACACTAACCTCTACAATAACACTAACCCTAACCCTAATCCTAACCCTAACAGTAACCCTAACCAAAACCCTAAACCTAAACTGTACAATAACCCTAACCCTAATCCTAAACCTACTAACCCTAACCTGTACCGTAACCCTAAACCTAATCCTAACCCTAATACTAACCTATACCGTAACCCTAACCCTAAAACTAACCATATCCATAACTTGTACTGTAACTCTAACCCAAACCCTAAACCTAAACTTAACCCAACCTGTACCGTAACCCTCACAGTAAACCTAACCCTAACCCTAACCCTAACCCTAACTATAAACCTAAACTGTACCCTAACCCTAAACCTAACCCTAACCCTAACCTCTATGGCAAGCTTAACCCTAACCCTAACCGTACCATAAACCCTAACGCTAACCTGTACCGTAACACTAACTCTAACCCTAACCCTAACCTTAACCTTACCTGTACCGTAACCCTAACCCTAACACTAACCCTAAACCTAACTTGTATCATAACCCTAACACTAACCCTAACACTAAACCTACACTGTACCCTAAACCTAACCCTAACACTAACCCTAACCTGTACCGTAACACTAACCGTAAACATAACACTAAACCTAACCCTAACCTGTACCGTAAACCTCAACCTAACCCTGAACCTACCCCTCACTCTAACCTATAACGTAACCCTAACCCTAAACCTAACAGTAACCCTTACTTGTTCCGTAAACCTAACCTTAAACCTAACCCTAACCTGTACCGTAACCCTAACCCTAACCCTAACCTGTACCGTAAACCTAACCCTAACACTAAACCTAACCATAACCTGTACAGTAAACCTAACCCTAACAATAACACTAACCCTAACCTGTACCGTAACCCTAAACCTAACCTTTACCGTAACCCTAACCCTAACCCTAAACCTAACCATAACCTGTACCGTAACCCTAACCCTTACCCTGACCCGAACCCTAACCCTATCTTGTACCATTACTCTAACCCTAACCCTAAACCTAATGCTAACCTGTACCGAAACCATAACTTTAACCCTAACCCAACCCTAACCTGTACCTCAACTCCAACCCTAAACCTAACCCTAACCCTAACCTGTACGGTAACCCTAACCTGTACCCTAACCCTAACTCTAAATCTAACCACTATGGCAAACATAACCCCAATCCTAATCCTAACACTAACCCTAACACTAACCTCTGCCATAACACTAACCCTAACCCTAATCCTAACCCTAACCCTAACCCTAACCCTAACCGAAACCCTAAACATAAACTGTACAATAACCCTAACCCTAACCCTAACCCTAATCCTAAACATAAGCCCAACCTGTACCGTAACCCTCACACTAAAACTAACCCTAACCATAACCATAACCCTAAACAGTAACGTAATCCTAATCATTTCCTTCACCCTAACCTGTACCGTAACCATAAACCTAAATCTAATCCTTCCGGGAAACCTAAACCACGGCTGTGGGGCAACCCTAACCCTAACACTAACCCTAACCGTAACACTTACCTGTACTGTAACCCTAACCCTAACCCTAAACCTAACCAGTACCGTAACCCTATTCCTATCCCTAACCCTAAACCTAACCTGTACCGTAACCCTAAACCTAACCCTAACACTAACCCTAAACTGTACCGAAACCCTAAACCTAACCCTCACCTAACCTGTACCGTAACCCTAATGCTAAACATAACCCTACCCGTAACCATCACCCGCACCTGTACGGCAACCCTAACACTAACCCTAACTCTAACCCTAACCGAAACCCTGTACCCTAACCCTGTACACTGTACCGTAACACTAAACCTAACCCTAAACGTAACCTGTACTGTAACTCTAACCCTAACCCTAACCCTAAACCTAACCCTAACCTATACCCTAACCCTAACCATACCCTGTACCGTAACCCTACCCCTAACACTAACCGTAACCTGTACCAAAACCCTATTCCTAACTCTAACCTCTAAGGCAAACCTAACCCTAACCCTAACACGAACACTAACCCTAAACCTAACCTGTACCGTAACACTAAACCTAACCCTAAACCTAAACCTTACCCTAAACCTAATCTTAACCCTAACCCTAACAATAGCCCTAACAGTAACCGTAACCCTAACCTGGACCGTAACCCTAGCCCTAACCCTAACCCTAAGTATAAACCTAAACTCTACCCTAACCCTAACCCTAACCCTAACCTGTACCGTAACCCTAACGCTAACCTTAAACCTAACCTTAACCTTAAACTGTACCGAAACCCTACCCTAACCCTAACCCTAATCTTTACCATAACCCTAACCCTAACCCTAAACTTAACCCTAACCCTAACCCTAACTCTAACCTGTATGGTAACCCAAACCTCACCCTAAACCTAAACTTGACCGGTACCGTAACCATAACCCGAACCCGAACCCTAACCCTAATCCTAACGCTAAAACTAACCCTAACCGTAAACATAACCTGAACCGTATCCCTAACCCTACCCTAAACCTAACCCTAACGTGTCCCGTAACTCTAACTCTAAACCTAACCCTAACATTAACCCTAACCTGTACAATAACGCTAAACCTATCCCTAACCCGAATGCTTACCTACACTGTAAACCTGACCCTAAACCTAACCATAACCATACCTTGTACTGTAATTCTACCCCTCACCCTAAACCTAACTTTACCACAACCTGTACCGTAACCTAAACCTAACCCTAAACCTAACCTGTAACGTATCCCTCACCCTAACCCTAAACCTAACCATAACCAGTAGCATAACCCTACCCCTTACCCTGACCCTAAATCTAACCCTAACCTGTACCGTAACCCTAACCCTATCCCTAACCGTAACCTTACCTGTACCTCAACCCTAACCCTAACCCCAACCCTAACCTAACATGTACGGTAACCCTAACCCTAACCCTAACACTAACCCTGACACTAATCTGTACGGAAATCCTAACCCTAAACCTAACCTGTACTGCAACCCTTACCCTAACCCTAACCCTAACCCTGACACTAATCTGTACGGAAAACCTAACCCTAACCCTAAACCTAACCATAACCTGTACCGTAACCATAACCCTAAACCTAACCTTAACCTGAACCGTAACTCTTACCCTAACCCCAAACATACCCGTAACCCTCAACCACAACTGTACCGCAACCATCACCGTAACCCTAACCGTAACCCTACCCTAACCGTAACCCTTAACTGTACTGTAACAGGAAACCTAACCCTAAACAAAACCTGTACTGTAAACCTAAACCTAACCCTAAAACTAACCTTAAACCTAACCTGTACGGAAACCCTAACACTAACCCTAACCCTAAACCTAACCTGTACCATAACCCTAACCCGAACCCTAACCTGTACCGTAAACCTAAACCTAACACAAAACCTAACCATAACCTGTACCGTAACCCTAACCCTAATCCTAAACATAACCTGTATCCTAACTCTAACACTACCCCTAACCCTAAAACCTATCCCTAACCTGTACCCTAACCCTAACGTTACCCTGTACCGTAACTCAAACCCTAACCCTAATGTGTACCGTAACCCTAATCCTCACCTTAACCCTAACTCTACACCTAACCTGTACCCTAATCCTAACCCTAACCCTAACCTCTATTGCGAACCTAACCCTAACCCTAAAACTAACCCTAACCCTAACCCTCACCCTAAACATAGCCATAGCCCAAACCTGTATGGTATCCTAATCCTAACCCTAACCATAACCTTAACCCTAACCTGTACCATAACCCTAACCCTACCCATAAACCTAACCCTAACCTGTACCATAACCCTAAACCTAACCCTAACCCTAACCCTAACCCTAACCCTAACCTGTACGTAACCTTAAACCTAACCCTAACGCTAAACCTTCTGTTAACCTATACACTAACCCTAACACTAAACGTAACCGTAACCATAACTTGTACCGTAACCCTAACCCTAAACCTCAACCTAATGCTAACCTGTACTGTAACCGTAACCGTAACCCTAACCCTAAACTGTATCGCAACCCTAAACCTAACGCTAACCCTAACTGTACAGTAACCATAACCGTAACCCTAACCATAACCTGTACCGCAACCCTAACCCTAACCCTAACCCTGACACTAACCTGTATGGTAACCCTACACTAACCAAAACCCTAAACCTAACCCTTACCCTAACACCAAACCTTACCCTAACCCTAACCCTAACCTGTACCGTAACCCTAACACTAACCCTAACACTAATCCTAAAACCTAACCCTAACTTGTTCCGTAAACCTAACACTAAACCTAACCCTACCCTGAACCGTAACCCTAACCCTAACCCTACCCGTAACCCTAACCCACAACTCTACCGCAACCCTAACCGTAACAGTAACCCTAACCGTAACCCTTACCTGTACCGTAACACTAACCCTAACCCTAAACCTAACCTTTATCGTAATCTGTACCGAAACCCTAACCTATAAACCTAACCGTAACCTGTACCGAAACCCTAACTCTAAATCTAACCTCTATGGCAAAACTAACCCTAACACTAACCCTAACCCTAACACTAACCCTAACCCCAACATGTATCGTAACACTAACCCTAACCCTAACCCTAACCCTAACCCTAACTCTAACCTAAACCTAAACCGCAACTGTACCATAACCCGCACCCTAAACCTAACCCTAACCCTAACCTTAACCCTAACCTGTACTGTAACCCTAACCCTTACCCTCACCCTAACCTGTACCATAACCCTAACCCTAACACTAACACTAACTCTACCCGTAACGCACATGTGCCACACATGTGCCGTACCACACATATACGGCTAACCTAACTCTAAACCTAACCCTAATCCTAACCCTAACCATAAAACTTACCTGTACCGTAACACTAACCCTAACCCTAACCCTAAACCAAAACCTAAACCCCACCTGTAACGTAACCCTAACCCTAAACCTAACCATGACCTGTATCGTAAACCTAAACCTAACCCTAACAGTAAACCTAACCGGTACCGAAACCCTAAACCTAACACTAACAGTAACCCTAAACTTAACTCTAACCTGTACCGTAACCCTAACCCTACTACTAAACCTAACCCTAACCTGTACTGTACCCCTAACCCTAACCCTAACCTGTACTGTAAAGCTAAACCTAACCCTACCCCTAACCTTAATGCTATCCAATACCGTTAGCCTAACCCTAACAATAACCGTAACCCTAACCTGTACCATTACCCTAACCGTAACCCTAAACCCAACCCTCAATCTAACCCTAACCACTACCGTAACCCTAACCCTAACCCTAACCCGAAACTTAACCCTAAACTGTACCATAACCCTAACCCTAACGCTAACCCTAAACCTAACCATAGCCTCTACCGTGACCGTAACCCTAACACCAACCCTAACACTTACCCTAACTTGTACCGTAACGCTAACCATAATCCTAACACTACCCTGTACCATAAGCCTAACCCTAACCCTAATCCTAAACCTAACCTGTACCGTAACCCTACCCTTACCCTAAGCCTAAATCTAAACCTTACCTGTACCCTAAACCTAACTCAAAATCTAACCTCGGTGGCAACCATAACCCTACCCCTAATCCTAACACTAACACTAACCCTAAATGTACCATAACACTAACCCTAACCCTAACCCTAACCCTAACCCTAATCTGTACCATAACCCTAACCCTAACACTAACCCTAACCCTAAATTGTACCGTAACCCTAAACCTAACCCTAACTCTAACCCTACTCTGTACCGTAACCCTAACCCTAACCGTTACCTGGACCGTAACCCAAACCCTCACTTTAAATCTAACACTAAACCTAACCGGTACCCTAACCATAAACCTAACCCTAACCTCTATGGCAAAACTAACCCTAACCCTAACACTAATCCTAACCCTAATCCTAACCTGTACCGCAACCCTAACCCTAACCCTAACCCTAACACTGACACTAACCTATACGGTAACCCATCCATAACCCGAACCCTAACCCTAACCCTTAACCTAACCCGTACCGTAACCATAACCCTAAAACTAACCTTAACCTGAACCGTTACCCTTACCCTAAACACAACCCAACCTGTAAGCCTAAACAACAACTGTTCCCCAACCCTAACTGTAACCCTAACCGTAAGCCTACCCTAATCGTAACCCTTCCCTGTACCATAACACTAAACCTAACCCTAAACCTAACCTGCATGGTAACCCTAACCCTAACCTTAACCCTTAACTGTACCTCAACCCTAAACCTAAACCCAACCCTAAACCTAAACTGTACGTTAACCCTAACCCTAAACCTAACCCAAACTGTACGGTAACCCTAACACTAAACCTAACCCAAACACTAACCCTAACCCTAACCGGTATCTCAACACTAACCCTATCCCCAACCCTAAACCTAACCTGTATGTTAACCCTGACCTATACCTAACCCAACATTACGGTAACCCTAACACTAACCCTAACCCTAACCTGTACCGCAACCCTAACACTAAACCTAACCCTAACCCTAATCCTAACCCGTACCATAAACATAACCCTAAACCTAACCTTTCCCTGAACCGTAACCCTTACCCTTACCCCAACCCTACCCGCAACCCTAAAGCACAAGTGTACTGAAACCTTAACCTTAACCCTAACCGTAACCCTACCCTAACCGTAACCCTTTACTGTACCGTAGCACTAAACCTAAACCTAAACCTAACCTGTACCATAACCCTATCTGTAACCCTAAACCTAACCTTAACCCTAACCCGTACCGAAACCCTAACTTGTACCGTAACCCTAACCCTAACCATAACCTGTACCGTACGCTAACACTTACACTCATCCTAACTCTAACCCTAACCTGTACCGTAACACTAACCCTAACCCTAAACCTAACCCTAACCTGTACCTCAAACCTAACCCTAACCCCAACCCTAAACCTAACCTGTACGGTAACCCTAACACTAACCCTAACCTGTACGGTAACCCTAAACCTAAACCTAACCCTAACCTGTACCGCAACCCTAACACTAACCCTAACCCTGACACTAATCTGT